>CM077089.1:175553555-175747526 GCA_039513925.1 Platanthera zijinensis | reverse complement strand
TGGCCTGGGGAAGGGCCCAACCAAGTCCATTCCCAAGGGTAATGGCCCAGGGGCCCGTATACTCCTGAGGCGTTGACCTGCTGTAGCTGGAGGGGGCGAAAAACTGGCACTTTTGGCATTCCTTCGCGAACTTCGCCGCGTCCCGGCTCAGGGTCGGCCAAAATACCTTTGTCTGATGATACGACCTTCCAAGGTTCGACTCCCGGAATGGCTCCCGCACTCCCCGGAGTGAGTTCTTCCAAGATTCTCGGGACCCCTCCCCCTCGAACGCAGCGTGCCAACATCCTGGAGAGGTCTTTCGGTACAGCTGGCTGTCTCGCATGATATAATATGTCGACTTGTACTTGAGCCTTTTCCTGTACATCCCTTCTGGATACTCCCTAGTGGACAGGTACGTCGTGAAGGGATCCATCCACGAGGGGTGCTGCTCCACCTTGATCAGCTCCCCCTCTTCGATGGATGGGCTGAAGAGATCTATGAGGATACCCCCCACCCGGGGGCCATGCTTCGCCAGCTGATCTACTTGCTCGCTCTCTTCCCTGGGCACGTGTCGAATGGAAAAGGTCTGGAAGATGCCGATGAATCCCTTTACCTTGGCCAAGTAGAGCTGCAGAGTCAGCTCCCTTGCCTCAAACTCCCCATTAATCTGGGAAGCCACCACCATGGAGTCAGTGAGGACCTCCACATCATGCACGCCTAATTCCCTGGCCAAACGCAAACCAGCAATCACGGCCTCGTACTCGGCCTGATTGTTGGTGATGGGGAAGTGTATCACCACTGTCTGCTCGATCCTCATTCCCTGGGGGCTCTCAAAGATGATTCCCGCCCCAAGGGAATGCCTCCCTGAAGCACCGTCCACCATGACCCTCCAAGGAACCGGGCAAGTGAGTTCTTCCTCCGCTACCTCGACCACATATTCGGCCAAGAAGTCGGTCATAGCTTGGGCCTTGATCGAGAGGCGAGGAACGAAGGAGACGTCGAACTCGCTCAACTCTACCGACCACTTAGCTAATCTGCCTGAATGCTCCACCCCTTCGAAGATGCTGCGGAGGGGGTGGTCAGACACCACTTGGATCGAGTGTACCTTGAAGTAGGGCCGGAGCCTCCGGGCCGAGAGGATGAGCGAAAGCCAGCTTCTACAGGATAGGATAGCGGAGCTCGGCCTTCCTCAGCACCCTGCTCACATAATAAACCAGGAGCTGTTTCCTCCCCTCTTCCCGAACTAAGACAGAACTCACGGTCTCCGCCCCGACCCCTAAATACAAGAATAAGTCCTCCCCCTCCTTTGGCCTCTAGAGCAAGGGGCCTGAGTCAACTGCCTCTTCAAGGCCTGGAACGCCTCCTCGCACTCCGAGGTCCATTCGAACTTCCGGCCTCCTCTCAAGGTCTTGAAGAAGGGAGAGCACTTCTCCCTAGCCCGGGAGATGAACCTGCTCAACCCCGCCAGCTTCCCCGTCAATCGCTGCACCTCCTTTGCATCCCGAGGCGACCCAAATTCCATAATCGCCCGGACCTTGTCGGGGTTGGGTTCTACTCCAGCGGGGTGAGGAGGTGGCCCAGAAATTTGCCCCTGCTCGCCCCGAAGATGCACTTCAAGGGATTCAGCCTTATCTTGTACTCGCGCAGGGTGGCGAAGGTTTCTTACAGATCCTGGAGGTGAGAGTCGTTGTCTCGACTCTTGATCATGAGGTCGTCAACGTACACCTCCAAGTTCCTTCCCTTCTGCTCTCGAAATACCCTGTCCATCATTTTTTGATAAGTCGCCCATGCGTTCTTTAGCCCGAAGGGCATCATTTTATAACAGTAGCATCCATCCCTGGTGATGAAGGAGACATCTTTGATGTCGGGAGGGTGCATCCTGATCTGGTGATAACCTGAAAACGCATCTAAAAAACTCATTACAGAGAAACCGACGGCTGAGTCAACCAGCGCGTCGATCCGAGGCAAGGGGTAACAATCCTTAGGGCATGTTTTATTAAGAAGCGAAAAATCAACACACATACGCCACCGGCCGTCTCCTTTTTTAACCATTACAACAGACATGATTATCTCTAAAGGATGGAAGACTAGGCAAGCCATGCACCAGACCTCTAGCCGCCATAACATTTAGCTTATCCATCCCAATATGCCCTAGTCTCTCATGCCAGATAGCATCGATGCCATTCACCATCATCTTCTCAACATAGGGGCTTGTCGCCAACACAAACAAGTCCTTAACCCGCCTTTTAATATTAGTGACGTCAGCTTTCACAGCTGACACATTCCGGAAAAATTTCACTTTTGTTGGACCAAACAGAACGTGATACTCATCATCCACCGCGCTGGTCACCGAGAAGAGGTTTTTCATCATTTTTGCAACGTGATACACACTCCTTAATATGAGTGGACCGTTATTACTGTCTAAAGAGATCGTCCTCTCCTTTTAACCTAGATGTACAGTAACATCAACCATAATAATAATATCGTTACCTTTATACTCCTGCAGAGAAGAGAACCTTTACTCATTCCCAGTGAGGTGATGACCGCACCCTGATTCAATGATACAGTCCTCCTGATAGTTGTTAGAAGACAACGCACGAACACAAGTGCCCATCATGAAAGCACCCTTCATCCACCTTCACCAGCCATGGATTCAGCCTTTTCTTTCCTACAGCATGTCCGGGCTGAAGATTGACCATGCAGTCCTTCCAGATGTGACCAAGCTTATTGCACCTATAGCACAGTGGTCCTTCTCTCTTTCTCCCTTCATTTTACTTAGGATCCTTGTTCCTCTTCTATTGAAATAAAGTAGATGGATTATTGCTCATAGGTGGCTTCTTCTTGTCTCATCTCTTATTTTTGTCAGAGTAAAGAACCTCGCTCTCTCCCCCTAAGACAATACTCCAGTCATTTGCCTTGTCAAGCTCTCCTGCGAAGCTAACAGACTCTCCAGCTCGAACAATGATGGTTGATTGGCCTAGCCCTACACAGAAGTTATAAAGGAAAACATACTCCTTCTGTAGCTCGCGGATGATGTGTCGATTTAGCTTCGCCTCTGAGATAGGCTCTTCCGGGTCCAATACCGATATCTCAGTGTAAAGGTTCTTCATCTTCAGAAAGAAGGATGATATGGACATATCATCCTGAGTGGCCTTCGCCAACTCATTCTCCATGAACTGTAACTGAGCAACGTTCGTTTTGTTAAACAGGTCATCCAAGGACATCCAGATCTCAGCAGTTGACCGACATCCAATAATGTGATCAAAAAGCTCTGGTGAGATAGCCTGTAGCATTCCTCCAAGTTCTCATTGTCTCAGCATTCCCTGTAGCATCAACCACCTCTGGTCTATCCTCACAACCGACGACCTCCCAAAGGTCCTCACAAAGAAGATAGCTCTCCATGCAAGACCTCCACTTTTTAAAGTCGGTATGTGTTAAGAGCTCAATCCCAAGACCTCTTGCATAACCAGCTTTCATTGTTTAACCCTGATTCACTTGAACTTTCAAGGATTGCTCGCCTTTGAGGTTGAGCTGTTAGAAGCGACTTGGAGGTTTTGGCTGACAGCTTTGCGGATAGGCTGCTTGGGCAGTTACTGGGTTCAGTCCGTCAGTTTTGCTCTTGCTTGCAATTTTTTGTTTCTATCAGGTACATTGCGAAATCATGTCTCTTAATGTATGTTTCGCATTGTAAATGAGATAGTTGAATCAATTCCAGCTCTCATTCTTCTACTGCTTCTGATCTATTTGACTTGATTTGATTGAGTGTTCTTGCAACCTGCCCGGGTTCACAAATTTTTACACAAAGTTATACAATCAAATTTATTCTTATTGTGCCCAACATTTAACAACCATTCAATATTAATTGTCAATGATTTATAGATAATAGTTTATATATATATATATATATATATATATGAGAAATAATTAAACAGTAATTAGTCATTAGAACAGCTCATATCTACAAAACTGGATTCGGATCCTCTCCACTTGGGACCTCAAATGGAGGTCTATTTCATGGTCAAAATTGATTCTTACTTTATCTGAAGGCACACAGTTTTTTTATTAAAGAAAAATATTAAAAAAAAAAGATGAGATTGGTGAACCCGTCGGATCAGCCAAAATTAAATCTGGACCGTGAAATAGATATTATCCATTTTAGTTCTAATGGAGAGGATCCTGGTAGTACACAACTATGCTCCTGGATGAAAGCTAGCACAGCAGCCTGCCTGTAAATGAAGACCAGTAAGCGTTCTCAGCAGCCTGCCTGTAAATGAAGACCAGTAAGCGTTCTTTGCCTTGCTATTGATCTCCTCATCGAGCTCTCCATCAACCCCTCTTCTTCTCATCCAAGTTTTTTCACTTTGCCTCCGTCATACAGAGGCCACCTGCACGTACGTTTATCAGAAAACCAGCAGCCCTATGAATAAATATATACATATATACCAATGCGCTTATCAAACTGACTCCACTGATGGTAATTTCAGCTATCTATATTATTGTTGATTTAAGACACTCACCTTACCAATTTCAATAACTAAAGCAAGCAGGTAGGAAGAAAAACAATGGAGAAAGGCGCGGGTCTTCCTTGAGCTTTATATCAGGATCCTCTCCATTTCGTCAGAATTGGAGAGGATTCATTTCACAGTCATGATCGAATTCTTTATGATCCGAAGGGTTCATCTTTTTCCATCATTTTATATTTTCTTTAATTAAGAAAATCTTATCCACTAGATATTTTCTGAACTGATCTTGTCCACTAAATGGTGAAATGGATCCCCTTTATTTCGTCACAAAGATGAGTTACACACACTGATTTCATTAAATAGGTTCCTGTATTTATACAGAATGAAACAGTAGAAGACAAATACATTAATTTAAGGTTTTCTTCATAATGTTGCTTGCAGGATATAATAAAAAACTATATGGGCTAAAAACATGGTACATATATGTACACAAGATCATGTGCTAAGAGAAGACTGAAAGTAGAGCAATGAGATCCTAGGATTACTCACATGCTATACAAAAAATTCCTAATACATGCAATGCAATAAAGAGTGACAAAGACACAATATTCAGCATAACATTTTTGGATGGATGCTCCATATAATGGTGTTCCCATATCTAAACTATTACCAAATATTTAGACTTCGTTTGGTGGGACTTATTTTCACCGGTCAAGCGGTTACCACCGCATGAATCGGGCCTTAATTAAAGCCCGATTCATGCGGTGTAACTGCTTGACCGGTGAAAATAAGTCCCCCAAAACAGAGCCTTAGTCGAATATGAGGGTCGTTCCTTTATCTTGTTGGAGTGTCCTGTTGGGCTGGGCTTTTCATCATTAGATGCCTTGATTCATGCTCAGGGAAGGTTCAACGATTATGCTCCAATCCCCCCCCCTCCCCATGATCCAAAGCTTCGTCGGATCTGTTCAACCAATCTTCATGGGACTTGATAAACTTTAAAGTGTCATCAATCTATTTATATATATATAGATAGATAGATAGATAAACAGATGTTCACACTTTAAAGTTTAACACTCCCCCTTAAAGTGTGATCGAGATCCCAGTTCAAGCAACCCGTGAATGCGCTCAAATGAACCGAGACTTCTTGAAAATGCCGGCGACATTGTCTTGTCTACGCACAAACTCTACGGCAAGAGAACTATCTAATATTTTCTCCCGAATAAAGTAATGATCGATCTCAATATGTTTCGTCCTTGCGTGACACACCGAATTTATAACAAGCTTGAGAGCGCTTTCGTTGTCACCAAGAATGGTTGTAGCACAAATAATTTGAACATAAATATCCTCTACCAACCGACGCAGCCACACACACTGTTGAGTCTCACGAGCTCGGTGATAGACAGTTTTTCCAAGTATTTGGCTTCTTCCATAGCCGCCACAACATGATCAGTGGTTTTGGATAGACTCCTTAGTAGTATTTTGGGCACAATTTGCTGATGGTCAAGAAGAGGGAATCTGCTTAAAGCAGATTGCATTCGGTTGCATGATGCTTATATAGCTCATACATAATCAGTGCCTTGAGTAAATGCAGTTAAGCTAATAGGCGCCGCGGGTGATTAATATTTGAGGGTTTGATTTGTTTGCAAAGAACCCTCCTATGCGCGCGTAAATCCTCAGAATTAATTCGGGTGATGGAGAGGCTCTTCTTACCTGTTCTGTATGGGGTTATTGTGTGAGGGCGGAATCCCTCGCAAGCTCACGCCGGCCTGCGCCATTGGTCTGATCTTCGGCTTCTCATTATTTGCATAATTAGCTGGGGACGACGATGAGTTTGCTTCTGCTGATGAAGATTGATCCGTGGCCATATGTACGACGGCCGGCGAGAAGAGAAGGAGCAGCAGCAGCAGCAGCAGCTTTCTCATCATCACTCGCTATCTCATTCAGATTTGGAAGTTAATTACGAAGGAGACGAGGATGGAACAAGATCGTAATTAAAGGTTATATGTAGTGCAGATGGAAGAACATGTGCGCGTCTTTGACCGGCTGCGGTGGGAGATGAATTGCTGTGGATCTGGATTGGTTTCTGGGCAATTTAGCAGTCTCGCCATGTGATCTGGGCACGTCCCCATTATTAAAATAAGAAGAACTTTGAAGCAGAAAAAGAGGTGTGTCCAGATCTGGATCTTCTTTATGTCTGCTTTATTAATTATTGATGAGCAAAAACCCTATATTAGAATACATTCTTAACATTAATTTCTCGAAATTACAGTGCATGCATCAAGGCCTATATGTTTATCCATGTTCATTTTTCTTATAAATTTATGTTCATGAATCAAGTTATGCATAATCTAAAACATGAAAGATTGGCTAGCCATGAACACTACAACTTGCCTGCTGGTTTGTGTTAACTTTACAATCATACTAATAAATGTAACAATATTGTTGAAGCCCGTCTCTGGTAATTAGGCGATTTCTTGGGGGGAGCTCGCTCGGCTGGGCGAGTAACAGGCCTAGTCGCCTATCTGACGAGTATGCGAGTGGAGCTTGTCATACTTGCCCAGGCCTTCTGCCTTCTTGCGCGTTGACTCTGACTTATGTCTTGACTTGCTGACTTTGACCTTTTCTGACCTGGCTCTGGAGGGGTCCACCCTCGACGAATATGGGTTGTGCAGATATGACTTGACTTTTATAATGGTATCTGGTGGCTGAAGGAGAATCTTAGGGTCAGTTCTGATGGTAAACCTGTCGGCGTCTGAAAGCAAAGAAGGGAGCCAGAAATAGAATCTTGGGTAGCCAATTTACTCCATTGACTGAGCGGAATTGCCTAATTCATTGACGTCTAATTTGTGTGCACCGTAGTAAATTGCCGACTTCGTTTCTGAATTCTTTGAGTTCTTGTGTGGATTGATCGGAAGATTGTTGTGTTGAGCTTGGTGGTTTGATCATCTCTGCGTCCAACCGAGAGAAATCCTGGTTGATTTCTTGTCTAAAATTAGCGTGCACCGAGCTTCATGTCTGGAATCAAATACCAAATCCTTCAGGCAGGTTGACGGAGGTCGGTTATTCACCATAACTGTGGGAGGCTTCAATCTCAATCAGAGCACCAATGTAACCTTCTTAAAGGTCGCAGGAAGTGCAGCCAGTGAGGACGATTAAAAGTATTTGAAGAGAACTCAAGTTTGCGTAGGAGTGACTGCTACATGAAATCAATCTTGAGACACATATTAAGAGCACTATAGATATAAGAGAATGCCGTTAATTACATCAAGTGCTAGTTGTTGTCACATCAGGTGTTGGTTGCTCCTGTATTGTATAGTATACCCTGATGTTTAGTTTAATGTTGTGGTTACAGTCTTTATATATATATTTTTGTGGCAGAATTTTCACATAAAATATCACGTGTCTTGCTTTGATTTACTTCCATCTGCAGGCATTATTTTTAATGAATTATTTATTCAAAGTTATAGCATCGGCATTTTCACTATAAAATAAGAGATAAGACCCCAATTACAAAAGAAATCTTAGGCAGAACATTATTTTCAAAAGTAATGCACACAATCAAAGAGTAACCAAAAGAAGAACCCAAAGGACGGAGAGAACCAAGGAGTAAAAAAACTCTTATGCTTAGGCAAAGCCATGATTTCTTTTGATCCACAAAGAAACCAATAATAATTTACACACCGCATGAAAATAACATACAGCAGCTGATCATCTTCTCTCTATCAAACCAAAATTTTCACTGTCTTTCACTGATTCACAGCCAAATACTAAGCTGCTTTGTCGCTACAAAACTCCAGCCATGAGAACACATTTAAATGAAATGAGATCACGAGGTTTTGAGGACGAAGCAGAGAGGCTACACACTTTGCGATGAATCACGCATATGTCACCTAATCTGCAAAACACAAAACAAATATGCTGAGAACTTCAATATGGTTTTGTTAGGCGTGAGAGAGCATTGAATTAGTCCCACGCCAGAAATTATTGTCTCTTGCCCATGTGTTTAGATTTTTGAACATGAGTTTGACGGCTAATGTATCTTGAGTTCTTGACCAATCTCAGTCCTCTTTGGTTCACACTATGCTCATTAGTTCGACTGCTAGTATTATTTGGTCATTTTTAAGGCTCCGTTTGGCAGGGTGGTGGCGGTCATGAACATGGGGGTTAAATTGTCATTCGTTAGCGCCCACCTAAGGAACTTCATCCACTTTTATGTTCAAACGGATGATGTTTTTTGGGTGATCTTTAACGAATGACGGTTTAACCCATGAAACCACCACCACCGTGCCAAACGGAGCCTAAGTGTTGTCTGTGATGGAATACTGTGCAAAATTATACACGCAGACCTGTACAAACTAAGCCAAAAACACTTCACAAGAAAATCCTGATAATTAACTTACCCATTATTTACAATTTCAACAGCCAAATGCAGCATAAATGATATGTAAGCAGATTAGAATACTATTACTGGCATAAATCTTAGCACGTTGGTAACTTGACTGGAGATGATGAGCAGATGAAGATATAAGAGAATCGTGCTCATCTGAAGGTGGACGAAGGTAAAGACGAGAAAGAGGGGAGAGCCTTGCTCAACCCCAACCCTAAAAGGAGAGGAAGAAATAACTAGAGAGGAGAAGAAGTTTGATTAATTCTTGCATGTCCACGTTCAAGATCCCAAGGGTCTATAAATAACATTACACAATGACATGGACATAAATAAATTCAACATAAAGAGATATGCTCAAAACAATAAAGGACACTAAAAACTCATGACTCGTAACATAAACTCGATTAATATAGACACGTGATGTAGACTTTAAATAACACCCCGCCCTCATTTAAATCGAGCTTGCCCTCAAAACTCAAACGATGCTCGGAGAGTTTAATCATCTGGAGCCTTAAGTAACCGCCAGAACAAGCGGAGGCAACATCAAGAGGGAAGCACTTGCAGTGCTCACCGATGCCAAGGATGATGGGGAAATCGTTTGAGAATCGTTGATTGTGTAGAGGAAAAATAAACGAATTCAGATGGTGGCAGCGGGATGCCCAATGTCCAAGGACTACAGGGATAGAAGCACTTGTTGAGGGACAAAGATGCTTGCAGAGATAAAGGTGCTTGCAAGTCTACTAATGATGGTAGTGAGTTACGAAAGCACGATTTGATATGACACTAGCATCTCCAATAACATCAAAGAAGGACAGCCTGTTTTGGGACGCTCATCTTCATGCCAAAATACTTAATCAATTAATCCGATTAAAATCAATCAAGTAATTAGTAACCGAAAGAAGAGAGGCTCTGTCAATATTGTCCTAGTGCATAGCCCAAAAAGCAGGAGACGTGCGTGGGAGGACCAAGGCGTGCGATTGGGGGATGTTTTGATGGGAACGAAAGCTTGAAAGTCAGATGCACTTGGCTCATAAAAAGGAGCAAGTGCATACGCTGCTTGAGAAGAGTGAGTAGTCGATGTTTGACGGGCTAGAACGACTCACACATGGCTCGAAAAATAGGTGGGCCTACAGAAGGTGTGTATTGCGGCTCGAGTAGTAGCAGGAAAGAGGAAATCATGTGTGTAGGACTCGGTAGACTGTGAAGGAGATGGCATATGCCTGGGAGCCCAAAGAACCTGGTTGCTGGTGCGTGAGATGATCCGAAGGAAGACGAAGAGCTTTGTTAGATATCATCTCGATGGTCGTTTCGACGGGCCAGAGGATCGACTCCTTGAGCAGACTGGGACTGGATGGGGATGAGGAGAGGGCACACACCACTGTCTGCGATCCAAAGAAAGGAGAAGGATCAAGGTGAGGGAAGTGGCGTTGTCTTCTGGGCAAGGTCGATGAGACGGATCCGTGTGCGTTGGAAGGCGGCAAACTCAAGCCTCGACATAGGGCTCTCTGTTGGCTGACCGAGGTGTTGTGTCGTGGTCTTCGCAGAATTAAAGGACGGGCACTCGGAACAAAATTGGGCACATAGGGAGGGGGATATCTCGGCGGGGACTTCAGAGTTCATTACAGTTAGCTTGTATACCAAGTTGTTATGGGCATAAATCATAGCACATATGTAATTTGTTGGTGTAGAGGCAGAGAATCAATGGAACCATGCTCACCCGAAAGGGGACGAAGGTAAAGAAGAGGAAGAGGGGAAAGCTTTACTCAACCCTAACCCCTAAAAGGAGGAGAGGAAGAAAGAACTAGAGAGAGAAGGAGACAACTTTAATTAATTCTTCATGCTTTCATTCATGTCTCCAAGAGTCTATAAATAACATTACACAATGACATGAACACAAATAAACCCAACATAAAAAAGAAATGCTCAAACGAATAAAAGATTCTAAATACTCGTAACATAACCTTGATTGCATAACGTATACTTTAAATAACTCACATTAAAAACATAAAGACATCTGACATTGACAAATGATGATGCTAAATAATAACACAAATTAAATATGTGCAATAACTGATAATAGATAATTGATTCGTGTGGGACCATAACAAATAGTCAAATACCATTAAAATTGTTTATTGGGTCTGATTCATGCTAAGATAAGCTCTGTGAAAAAAGAAACATATACCTGCCAGCTTATTGACCCATCACAGCGTTGGAAGTTGCAAGGATTGCATTGGCATTGACACCATTATCTAGGTCTGTCATTCACACGAAGATCAAGTATGTTAGAAAGGATCATAACAGGTCGATCTTGTGAAGTCCTTCATCCCCACAAATTCATGAGAGTAAATAGTACCTGACCGGCCCCCGAGAACAAAGAAACATGCCCCAATAACGATGTAAGCAAGAAGCAGAATAAATCCCTTGAGATAATGTGAAGATCCATCCTTCAAAAGGGGCAGAAAATGAGATGGTTTTAACCACGAGAAATCAAGGAAACAGACATCAAACCGTTCTCTATGGCATTAAAACATGTCAAATGTTGGATATAAATGTGAGCAAATGCCAGTTAAAAGGGATATGCTAATGAATGACCCGTCGGGCCTAACCTGAATGCAATGCTTATATTTGAACCCAAGAATTCATCTCTATTAAGTGTATAAAACTATATGATTATCTCAATTACCTGTAAGATAAATGCTACCAATAAAATTGACATAACAAGAGCACCAGTTTCAAGCAGCTGGAAATCAAGATCCATTTGAATGCCCATTATCCATGCTACAAGGATACTTAATGGAACCTGTATTGAATATTAAAAACATTTACTAAATTCTATGCTATGCTGCAGAAAACCAAATTATTCTCAAAGTTTCTCACCACAAACATGGAAATCTGAGTTGCTGAACCCAGTGACACCCCAAGAGTTATATCCTGCAACATTTGAACATTTACTCTTTAAATATCATATTTATTTGAATAAACATGAGAAGATGAGTTTATATGCAACTTACCAGCTTGTTCTTCAATGCAAAAATGATGGCACCAGCATGCTCCGCTGCATTCCCGACGATCGGTAGTACTATGATGCTTATGAAACTGACTGATAAGGACCAGGACTCAGATGCAGCCTGCACATGGTGCCAACATATCTCGGTCAAGCTATATTCATGTTGTGGCTAGTATGGGAATGGATACTAAATTTGTTATCATCAGTTTCAAAAAAAAATCATTAAAAAAAGTTATTCTTTCAAATAAGCAGCTTTACTTCAAATCAAAGGCAGTTAATTGAGATAAATGCGCTATAAACAAGCAAAATGTTTTCTTTTTGGTACAAAATGGCACCCATCACTCTCTGTTGGGTGCATCAAAAATTCCATGTGTCAAAGAAGGAAAAGAATAAGGTCTTCAACAACTAGATGCCTATAAAGTAAAAGATTTACCTCAATGGTGCCAACTACATATTCGGATAAAATTGCAATAACGATTGTCATGCCAACCAACCAAGCTAAAGCATTAGGGAACCCGATGACTGCCTCATCTTCAGAGACCACATCATCATTGTCATCGTCTTCCTGATCATTCAAAATTGAAATCAATTCATTTGGTAAAATGAAAGGAAAAATAAAACTAATCAAAACATATGAACTATAGGTTGATGTATTTTTTTACCACTTGAGATTCAAACAACTGCCGATGGGTCTTCAGTTGAAAGAAAAGATAAGCCACATAGGCGACTAGCATCACAATGCTGCATATCCTTGATAACGTCAAAGTCGGCAAAGGGGACACTTTATGCTCGCCGGAGCTCACAGCATATCTGAACATCAGTGGAAGCAAATGACAAAGAGCGCCCAACATCAGGAGTCCCGTGTTAACATCAGCTTGTTTCTGGAGAAAGAGATTAACATCATCATGAAGTTGCATCCTTATGAAATGCCTCTCTTATTTTGAAAAGGGAAGAAAAATAATAATAAGCTTCTTTGGTCAAGTACCCTGTCAAAAGATTGCTCCTTACGGAGGTTAGTAATTCCTCCACAGAAGAGTGAGGTGCCAAGAACAAGAAGCAAATTGGAGAGGATTGAGCCAATCAGGGAGAACTTGACGACATCGATCTTACCCTTGTACAATGCAAACAAAGCTATAATGAGCTCTGTTGCATTCCCGCATGTTGCATTTAGTAGACCCCCCACTATGACAAGAGCAAGAACATTTCACTTCAGTTAAACGTTAACATTTTGGTAACAGATTTACATTTACAACGGGTGTATGGATGCAAGTAATGTGCAAAATAAGTTTTAAATTTCATGTACCCGTAGAGCCAGTGTAGAATGCAATTTGCCTGAAAACATCACCGCAAAATTAAGAAGAGGTCAGTAAGGTTAAATTAAGGGACTAGAATATTGAAAGACATGCAAGCAGAAGTCAGATAAATTTCACTCCCAGTTAATGAGGACAGTGTTGAAAGAGCAACTCTAAGAACACAGCTACAATTTGGATTTGAAAGATGCATCAGAAGGTAGTAGTATATGAAAAAAAACTGCTTCAGGCACTAGGAAGGTTTATAAACTAATACATGATGCAAAATTTATGTGGGTTGAAAATGTAGTTTAATTGAAAACAAAACTTTATTAAGAATCGATATGAATGCACTACATATCAAACCTATTCTATTCAGGATTATAATGAGAGTAGCCCTCATTCAACTCATATTTCCCTAATGGTAACAATGCAATGGAGCATCCCCTATTTTCTAATTGGTGTCATGGACCCCATCATTGTGGGATCTATTTTAAGTAGTGTGCAGTATGTGCAAGCAGAGAAGAGCGCAAGCATACGCTGGATAATCATGCATGCGTGAAGCGGTGGTCACGTACGAGCAGAGCTAGCGGAGGACGATGACGAGCTGCTCTTCCGAGGCAAAGTCGAGTTCCGACTAGGATTTCTTCTACAGAGATGGCGGTGGCTTGTCGTCCTACGACAACAAAATTAACCTGCGAACCTTGTGCATCTGTAGTTTTAAAGATTGCAATAAGTTTATTTTATTCTTTAGCGGGTTGGAGGTGTCCGATTCCAGTCATTCCACCCGCAGTGCCATTATCAAGTCTATGTATTTTTCTTGAGTATATTGTATTTGTTGGTTTTGATGTATTATAAAATTGCGTGAGATTGTGCATTGGTTGTGTTTCTTGTTATACCATGTTTCAGGCTTTCAGCTTTACTTGGGGAACATTCAGTTTTCTAATAAATGGTATCAAAGAGAGGTTTCATGCGGGTGACTAATTGGATGTTTGAAGAAGGATTTGAATGTCGTGGATGACGACAAGGTACGGTCCTCATTCTCTCAACCTTTGAATTAATCGGCTCAACTTGTGCTTGAAGACAATTATGGCAGGGAAGAATGCAGTTTTAGTTCAGTACTCGAGGGAGTAATTCGAAGGTCGTGACAATTTCAATCTATAGCAGATTCATGTCAAGAACATCCTAGTTGAGCATGGAATGATATGTGTGTTGCGAAGACAGGATACAATGTCTGCTTCAATGCAAGATGTGAAGTGGACTGACTTGGATAAACACGTCAACAGTGTCATCAGGACGTGTGTTGACAATAAGGTGCTCTTCAACGTTAATGTAGAAGAATTTATAGTTAAGCTTTGAGAGAAGCTTGAAAGATTGTATATAGTTAAGCTTGAAGCTTAAAAGAATTTATAGTTAAGTCAATGACCATAAGGATGTTGTTGACATGATTGTATGACCTGAAAATGTGGGACGGTGGCCCTACAATAACACTTCAATATTTTCAACGGCCTTCTGACCAATTGTATGTAGTTTTGATGTATTATAAAGTTGTGTGAGATTGTGCATTGGCTATATTTTTGTCATACAATTTTTCAGCTTTGCTTGGAGAAAAAATTGATTTTCTAACAAGTGGTATCAAAGAGAGATTTCATGTGAGCGACTAATTGGACGTTTAGGAAAGGGTTTGAGTGTGGTGGATGATGACAAAAACCGGTCCTTATTCTTTCATAACCTTTGAATTAATCAGGTCTCTTAGTGTTATGTGGTGGTCCTGATCTGCACTGGTTCATTTTGAACTGGTTTAGGGTTTCCTTCTCCATATCCCGCAAGGAGGGGGCAAGCTTGCTCCATTCCATTTTTGCGATCCCGATAGCAGCAGGACCGAGAGGTGGAGGCAATTCGGAAGCGACGAGCGACGGGAGGAGTTAGGGCTTGCGGTCTCCGACGATTGTGGAGGAGTCTACTCCGACGTCTGTGCTCGTGAAGGAGGAGGATCGGTGTTCGACGAGCTTTTCGTCTCTTCTTCCAGAAGGAGAGATTTCTCTCCTTGGTGTTCCAGCCCTCTTCGGGCTACAATTGGTAGTCGAGATTTTGCACCCTCTCAAAACCTACACCTCCTATTATACTTTCTTTGTATTCTAGGGGATCTTTGAGGTATTAGCCAAGTAGTGTCAAGCAAAGCTCGCTAGTCTCTGTGATAAATGTATGCAGGTTTGCTTTGTAGTATTGGTCGGTAGAGGGTCAAGCGGAGCACGTAGTCCTCTCTATTTTATTGCACTGTATTATTGTGGTGGCAGGTTATGCTTGGGTTTTATTCCCCATGAGGGTTTCTCAAGCTTGTTAATATAAAACAAACTAGTGAAATTGTATTTGCTGCTGCGATTGGTCTTGCTTAAATCTACCCGGGATCCTAACAGAGTAGTATCAGAGTCAGGTTCAGGACGAGTGATTGATTTATTCGGATTTGTGGTCTAGTGTGGTAGATGACGACCATCGGTTCGCTCCTTATCCTCTGTGATCACAATCTTAGAAATAATCAGATCCAAGATCAATGAAAGGATTTACGGATACTCAGCTTGAGTGACAACAGCTATGGAAGAGGGAAAAGTAAAAATTGACAAGTTTGATGGGAAGAACTTTGGATTTTAGAAAATGCAGATGGAGGACTATCTGTATCAGCGGGATCTCTACTTTCCCCTTGGCGAGAAGAAAGAAAAGTCGGAAGACATAGACGACAAGAAGTGGTAGGTGTTGGATCGCAAAGCTCTTAAGGCGATCAGATTCACTTTGTCGTCATCTGTAGCCTTTAACATATCTAAGGAAAAGACTACAGAAGATGTTATGACAATCCTGATGCGGATGTATGAGAAGCCCTCTACATCAAATAAGGTATTTCTTATGAGGCGTTTGCTAAACATGCAGAAGACTGAAGGAAAATCCATAACTGACCATTTGAATGATTTCAATGCTATCACGGGCCAGTTAGAATCAGTTGGACTGACATTTGAAAATGAGATATTTAGCCGTGTTAATTTTATGAAGTCTACCTGACAGTTAAGATAGTATTGTTATGGCAGTTAGCAACTCATCTGGCAATCCCTTAAAATTTAAGGATGTGGTCGGTGTTTTCTTGAGTGAGGATACAAGGAGGAAGAACAACTCAACTAGCAGTAGTTCTGGTGGTGCTCTTAATGTTGGATAACGGGCAAGATCTTCAAAAAGAGGTGACACCAAATGGAAGGGAAGATCCAAGTCCAAGAGAAGTCAATCAAGAGGTGCAGTGGTATGTTGGAACTGCCAAAAGAAAGGTCATGTCAAGCATGGCAGCAAGACGCCGAAGAAAGAAAAGAGAAGGGTGACAAGGAATCAGTAAATTTGACTATGCAGGATGAATCATCTGATGATGTCGTAGTTCTTTCATGTGATGCAAGATGTGACTCATGAGTTCTTGACTCAGGTGCATCGTTTCATGCCACCTCCAACCATCAATCTTTCTTAAGTTATGAGAAGGGAAATTTTGGCAAAGTCTATCTCGATGATGATGAGTCATGTGAGATTG
This sequence comes from Platanthera zijinensis, assembly GCA_039513925.1. NCBI lineage: Eukaryota > Viridiplantae > Streptophyta > Magnoliopsida > Asparagales > Orchidaceae > Platanthera > Platanthera zijinensis. Next base: position 175,730,839 of record CM077089.1, on the reverse strand, counting down.
TTGGAAAGGGGGAAGTGCACATATGCCTCGTTGATGGGTCTACCTTGAAATTAAAACAAGTGAGACATGTTCCCAAGTTGGTCAGAAACCTTGTATCAGTGAGTTAACTTTCTGATGAAGGATGCATCACTATGTTTGGTAGTGATTCATGGAAGGTTAGCAAGGGATCCATGGTCATGGCGAAGGAAAAGAGAGAGGGCACTCTCTATCTGATATCCATTGATGGAAATATTAGTGTGGCAAAATCAAAGGTTGATGCCAATATTTAGCACCAACGACTTGGGCACATGAGTGAGAAGCATGAAGGTGTTGTTTTCAAAAGAAAATTTGGATGAACTATCCTCAGTCGACTTACCATTTTGTGAAGGATGTCTTTGGAAAATAGAAGAAAGTAAGTTTTTTCAAAAGGAAGGAGAACTCTGAAATCAGACAAGTTGGATCTTGTTTATACGGATGTGTGGGGGCCTTCAAAGGTGCACTCTATTAGTGGCTCTTAGTACTATATCACCTTCATCGACGACTCTACCAGGAAGCTTTGAGTTTACTTTCTGAAAAACAAATCTGAAATTTTTGATGTTTTTCAAGAAGTGGAAAAAGCTTGGTAGAAATTGAAACTGGTTTAAAGTTGAAGTATTTAAGATCTGATAATGGTGGCGAGTACTATAGCAAAGAGTTTGAAAAATATTGTGTAATGAATGACATTAGAAGAAAGAAGAAAGTCTCAGGCACACCGTAACAAAATGATGTGGCGGAGCATATGAACAAGTTCATAGCCGAGCGTGCTAGAAGCATGAGGTTGAATGCAGGCTTGCTAAAGAAGTTCTGGGCTGAAGCGGTTAATATTGTCACTTACTTGATCAATAGAGGCCCATCAACGGCCATTGATTGCAAGTTACCCGAAGAAGCTTGATCCAGAAAGAAAGTGTATCTTTCACACTTGCAGATATTTGGGTGCACCGCTTATGCTCATGTAGATGCCGAGAGCAGAATAAAGTTAGATCTAAAATTTAAGATCTGCACTCTCTTGGGGTATGGTGGCCCTAGCTTTGGCTATAAGCTATGGAACAATGTGAGTTTGAAGGCCTTTAGGAGTAGGAATGTGATTTTTAATGAAAATATGATGTATAAAGATCAGATCAAGAAACAAGATAAGAATGAGTAGTCTATGTCTGTTGAACTTGATGATACTACGAGCGAGCCGATTGATTATGGATTCGAGCGTGTTGGTGAAGGCATTGAGCATGTTGACACTCCTGGAGAAATTGATGCGGAGCCCATCACTCCACTCATTGCATTCCGACGTCATAGACAGACTGTCACTGCTCCAGCACGTTACTCTCCATCTTTTTACTATCTTCTTCTAACCGATAATGGTGAGCCCAGTTATTTTGAAGAAGCTATACAAGTTGCAAAGAAGGATGAGTGGAAGAGTGTTATGGATGTTGAAATGGATTCTCTATTCGTTAATCAAAGTTGGGATTTGGTTAAGTTTCCAACTGGTAAGAAAGTCATTCAAAATAAATGGCTATACAAATTGAAGCAAGAGCATGACGGGTCTTATAGGCATAAGGTCAGACTTGTTGTGAAAGGATTCCAACAGAAGGCAGGAATCGACTTCACTGAGATGTTCTCTTGCAGTGAAGCTATCTACTATTAGGACGGTTCTGAGTATTGTTGCTGCTGAGGATCTCCACTTAGAATAGTTGGATGTAAAAACTGCGTTTCTTTATGGTGACTTGGAGGAAGACAATTACATGATTCAACCACAAAGCTATATAAAAATAGGAAAGAAAAATTTTGGTGTACAAGTTGAAGAAGAGTCCTTATGGGCTCAAACAGACACCAAGACAGTGGTATATGAAATTTGACAGGTTCATATGGAAGAGTGAGTACACTCGTTGTCATTCAAACCATTGTTGTTACTTAGGAGGCTGAAGGGTTCCTATATCATACTGCTTTTATATGTTAATGATATGTTAGTAGCAAACTCTAATATGGAGGAGATCAAAAACTTAAACAAACAAATGACAAGAGAATTCTCCATGAAGGATTTGGGTCCTGCAAAGCAAATCCTAGGATTGAGGATTGAAAAGGATAGGCTAAATAGAGTCCTAAAGTTGTGTCTGAGAGACAATATTCAGAAAGTGTTGAAAAGGTTCAACGTGGAGAATGTTAAGCCTGTAGCTACCCCTTTAGCAGGTCACTTAAGGAGTCTCTCTAAAAGGGACAGTCCAATTTCTCAGAGCGAGAGAGAGAAAATGGTGAAGGTTCGCTATGTATCTGCTGTAGGGAGCCTCATGTACGCCATGATTTGCACCAGACCCGACATTGTCCATGCAGTGGGAGCTGTGAGCAGGTATATATCTGATCTAGGACAAGAGCATTGGAATGTCGTGAAATGGATAATGAGATATCTTGCAGGCACTAAAGATATGGTGTTGTGCTACTCAGACACAAAAGTCCACTTACAGGGATATGTTGACTCTGATTTAGCTGGGGAGGTCGATAAAAGTAAGAGTACCACAGGTTACATGCTTACTTTTGGGAGTGCAGCTATTACTTGGATGTCAAGGTTACAGAAAGTTGTCCTGTCAACAGTGAATACATTGTTGCTTCTGAAGCTAGCAAGGAGTTGATATGGCTGCAAGGTTTACTGAAGGAGCTCGGTTTTAAGCAAATCGGTTGCAACTTATTCAGTGACAGTCAGAGTGTCATTCACTTGCCTAAAAATTCAGTTTTTCATTCTAGAACCAAACATATCAGACATTGATATCATCACATGCGTTCCTATATCATACTGCTTTTATATGTTAATGATATGTTAGTAGCAAACTCTAATATGGAGGAGATCAAAAACTTAAACAAACAAATGACAAGAGAATTCTCCATGAAGGATTTGGGTCCTGCAAAGCAAATCCTAGGATTGAGGATTGAAAAGGATAGGCTAAATAGAGTCCTAAAGTTGTGTCTGAGAGACAATATTCAGAAAGTGTTGAAAAGGTTCAACGTGGAGAATGTTAAGCCTGTAGCTACCCCTTTAGCAGGTCACTTAAGGAGTCTCTCTAAAAGGGACAGTCCAATTTCTCAGAGCGAGAGAGAGAAAATGGTGAAGGTTCGCTATGTATCTGCTGTAGGGAGTCTCATGTACGCCATGATTTGCACCAGACCCGACATTGTCCATGCAGTGGGAGCTGTGAGCAGGTATATATCTGATCTAGGACAAGAGCATTGGAATGTCGTGAAATGGATAATGAGATATCTTGCGGGCACTAAAGATATGGTGTTATGCTACTCAGACACAAAAGTCCACTTACAGGGATATGTTGACTCTGATTTAGCTGGGGAGGTCGATAAAAGTAAGAGTACCACAGGTTACATGCTTACTTTTGGGAGTGCAGCTATTACTTGGATGTCAAGGTTACAGAAAGTTGTCCTGTCAACAGTGAATACATTGTTGCTTCTGAAGCTAGCAAGGAGTTGATATGGCTGCAAGGTTTACTGAAGGAGCTCGGTTTTAAGCAAATCGGTTGCAACTTATTCAGTGACAGTCAGAGTGTCATTCACTTGCCTAAAAATTCAGTTTTTCATTCTAGAACCAAACATATCAGACATTGATATCATCACATGCGTTCCTCGATCGAAGAAGGTATCTTCAGATTGGAGAAAATACACAAGGATGACAACCCAGCTAACATGTTTACAAAATTATGCCCGGTGGAAAAATGGAGTTTTGCTCAAACTCCATTGGGTTGATTGCTACTAGATAACTAGTATTGCCACCATGATTTGCAGTGCAAAAGTATTGCTTGTGAGAGGATCAGTCCCAAGTGGGGGATTGTTAGGTGGTGGTCCTGATCTGGACCGATTCATTTTGAACCAGTCTAGGGTTTTCATCTCCATATCTCGCAAGGAGGGGGTCCGGCTTGCTCCATTCCATTTTTGTGATCCCAATAGCAGCTGCGAGAGGTGGAGGTGATTCAGAAGCGACGAGCAACAGGAGGAGTTAGGGCTTGCGGTCTCCGACGATCGTGGAGGAGTTTATCAGAGAGAGGTTTCATGTGGGCGACTAATTGGACGTTTGGAGAAGGATTTGAATGTCGTGGTTGACGACATGGTACGATCTTCATTCTCTCAGATCCAACCTTTGAATTAACCAGGTCAACTAGTTGTGCTTGATGATAATTATGGTAGGGAAGAATGCAGTTTTAGCCCGGTACTCGGGAGAGTAATTCGAAGGTCATGACAGTTTCAGTCTATAGCATATTTGCGTTAAGAACATGCTAATTGAGCATGGAATGATGCGTGTGTTGCGAAGACAGGATACAATGTCTGCTTCGGTGCAGGATGTGAAGTGGACTGGCTTGGATAAGCGCGTCAATAGTGTCATCAGGACGTGTGTTGATGATAAGGTGTTCTTCAACATTAGCATCGAAAAATTTATAGTTAAGCTTTGAGAGAAGCTTGAAAGAATTTATAGTTAATTCATTCACCATAAGGATGTTGTTTACACAATGATTTTATGACCTGAAGATGTGGGAGGGTGGCCCTACAATAACACTTAAATATTTTCAACGGCATTCTAACCAATTGTATGTAGTTTTGATGTTTATAAAGTTGTGTGAGATTGTGCATTGGCTATGTTCTTTTGTTATACAATTTTCAGCTTTGCTTGGAGAAAAAAATTGATTTTCTAACAAGTGGTATTAAAGAGAGATTTCATGTGAGTGACTAATTGGACGTTTAGGAAAGGATTTGAGTGTGGCAGTGGATGATGGCAAGGACCGGTCCTTATTCTCTCATATCCGACCTTTGAATTAATCAGGTCTCTTAGTTGTGCTTGAGAACAATTATGGCGGAGAAGAATACAGTTTTAGATCGGTACTCGGAGGAGTAATTTGATGGCAGTAACAATTTTAGTTTATAGCAGAGTCGTGTCAAGAACATGCTAGTTGAGCAACAGATGATACGTGTGCTGCGAAGATGTGATACATTGTCTGCTCCAATGAAGAATGTGAGCTTGAATAAGCACGTCAACATTGCCCTTAGGACGTGCATTAACAATAAGGTGCTCATCAACATTAGCATCGAAGAATTTACAGTCAATCTTTGGGAGAAGCTTAAGAGATTATGGCTTCGTTTGATTGAGCATTTTCGCCAGGCGTTTGGAGCAAACGTCGTCGGACAGCGGGAAATCAAACGGCCTTCGGCGGAGTTTGCTCCGTCTGGACCCGTCACGCCCTGAATAACGGAGCAAAAACCTCCGTATGGAGGAGCTCCTCGCCCCTCCAGTTGGAATACTCTGGTTCGTCCCGCCGGATCGACCCTCCACCGACGAATCAAACGAAGCTTATATCTAGTCAAGTCGTTGAGAATTAGGATGTTGTTGGCAACAATTGTATGACCTGAAGATGCGAGAGAGTAGCAACCTACAATGACACTTTAATGTTTTCAACGGTCTTCTAAATCAATTGCATGTGATTGATGTGAAAGTAGAGGAAGAAGCCAATGTCATCTTGTTTCTTCCCTTGCTGCTGCAATCCTATAAACATAGTGACTATACTCCTGTATGGAAAGATTAAAGTAGGGTTGGAGGAGGTCTTTTCAATGTAACTGTGTAGTGGAATATTTACAGACCCTGCTCCTAGGAGTGAGCATATTTTGGCAAGATGAGAACGGGTGAGAATAATCGACGAGTGGTCAAGAGGTGCACGTGCATGCTTTATCATTTCGAAAGCCCTAATGCCTCCCCTGTAGTATTTGGTTATAACCTACCCACAGGAACATTCATTGTTGGCAATGAACAACGAGTAAATTGATGAGCGATAACATCTCGAATTTAATGAGGGTAGCAACGACGCTTAGATGAGGTCGGAGCTAGAGGAGTATCTGAATAGGTTTCTAGGATGGAAGTCCTTTAGTAGAAGGTTGCAACAATAAATTATATCCCACATGGTAAAATGAAAAAGATCATTGGGTTATACAAGTAAATATGTAAATATTATGTAGCGACAAAAATACATTGATTTGACCTGAAACCAATTCCTTAGGCTTAATTTAGCATAAGCCGTTCTAACCCTAAACCCCTAGGATTACCCTAAACCAATTCCTTAGGTTCTAAATCATGTTTTTTTAAGTTCTAATCATGATCTTGACCCCTTGTTTTTTTCTCCAAGTGAACCTAATCATACAGAAAGATATTAGTCATGAATATGTAACGACAAAAATACATTGATTTGAGATGTTGAGGAATACAATGCTAAAAGCTCCCATCTAAAAAGCTGCATCAAGATGAAAATTGGAATTGAGAATTATTTCTTCAGCGGAATGCATAAGAGAAACATTTTCTCAAATACACAGCTGGGGATCTGGGGTCCACCTTATAGGCTTTGTCCATATTCTAATGCAGATTAGGGCTCCGATTTTGCGTGGTGTTTTTGCTCCTGAGAGTTTGGAAAAAACGCTACCATAATAGAATGTATGTTTATACCAAAAAATAGAAACTAGTTCTGAAATTAAAAGCGGATGAAATTTCTTAGGAGAGATCAGGCATTCAAAAATGACAGTTCATGACCACCCCGTTTACAACGGTCATCACCGTGCCAAATGGAGTCAAGCTTAAAAGAATTCATATAAATTGACTCTAGAACATTTAAAAATGATCAAAATTCAAAAAATAAATATTTACAATTTGAATAATTCTTTACCAAAAATGATGCAAATTGCGTAAAAATAATTCAAACTACATTCTGCTTCCCCGCAGATTAAAATATTAATATTGTACAGGATTCTATGAGAAGAATTTACTAAATTATAATTTTTAGCACTGGTATTGGGACCCAACTCTAAGGCTCTCTTTGGGAGGCGGATGACCTGCAGGTGAGGGAGCAAACTCGGGCGGGGTTGGACCGGTGGCGTTTGCTCTCATTTCTCCGAACAAAATGAAGAAATCAGACCACTGGCCTCCCAAACACGAAAAAATAATGTAATACGTATTACGCACCTATTTTGGATCGTGGGGTATTAATTTTGGATCCGGATCCTCTCCATTTCATTCATTTCATTCATTTCAAATGAAATGGAGAGAATTCATTACATATTTAATGGACAAGATCAATCCAAAAAATATCTAATGGACAAAATCTTTTTGAATAAAAAAAATATAAAAGAATGGAAAAAAAAACCAGGGTGATCAAAAAGTAGAAAATCTTGTCTTTAAAATGACGAGTATCCTGATATTTAAATTTCACCTACAGAATCTGCAATTCTACGGCTCCGTACGAACGGGATTTGGAAGGTAAATAATTAATTAATTAATTACATCCTTGAATTCATCATCGGAAATTCATGCTTGGTGTAAAAAAAAGTTGTATCGGGAAGAAGCGATTCTACATGTCGACAGGCAATTTAATTTAATGCAGGTGAAGAAAGAAACAACTTACTCCGTCAGAAAGCTAACTCGTTCTGCAAGTGGAGTCAGTCCCAGCAAACTCAATGTAAATACCCATGCCTGCATATATATTAAAAATGGATAAAGTTACTTAGATGAGCGTAAGGTTCTCTTTGGGGGGGACTTATTTTCACCGGTCAAACGGTTACGATCGCATGAATCGGACCGTAATTAAGGTCAGATTCTTGTGGTCATAACTGTTTGACGGGTGAAAATAAGTCCCCCCCCCAAATGGAGCTAAGTGTGATTACAAAACTAAAAATGATGATTAAGGCTCCATTTGGTTTGGCGGTGGCGGGTCGATCCGGCGGGTGGAAACGGAGTGTTCGAACCGGAGGGGGGAGGTGGCTGCTCCAAACGGAGCTTTTTGGGGCTTTTCTCAAGACGGGCGGGTGGAAACGGAGCAAACGCCGCCGGAGGTTCATTTGTTTACCCTCCTTCCAGCAGCGTTTGCCCAAAACGGAGCAGCGGAACGCCCAAACAAATAGAGCCTAAGCATCCCTTTATGCCTTTATATATATTTCTAAGCTTAAATTATGTTCCACGTGTCCAATGACGGCACTCAAATAGTTATTCCGTGCGAATTTGCTGCAAAAAACTATCATTATCAAATTCATAAAACTGCAACTATAAACTTTGTTCTAGTAATTTTAAAATATTAAAAAAAAACATGTGATCAGGAAGTAAAGCATTCGCACTAGCTCATTATACCTTCATTATCCAATTCATAAAACTGCAACTATAAACTTTGCTCTAGTACAACAAGAACAACCTTCAAGTACTTATCTCATTATAGTGAGATCGGCTATACGGATTCTTTGTGGCCACTGTGTCTTTATGTTTTGTCATAATCTCACTAATGTCTAAGTACATAAGGTTTTTCTTATAGTTTCATTGTAAGTCTTTATTGGTCTACCCTTCCCTCATTTAACATGCTTAGTGACTAGACCCTCACAGCGCCTAATAGGTGGTGTCTCTAATGGTCTCGTTTGTACGTGTCCAAACCATTTTAGTCGAGCTTCTCGCATTTTCTATGCAATTGGTGTTATTCTTGTTTTATCCTTGATGCATTCATTCCAAATTTTATCCAGTCTCATGTGTCCACACATCCACCTAAGCATTCTTATCTCCGCAACACCCATTTTTTTGCTCATGCACACAATTCACCGCCCAACACTCGATCAGAATCATAGAGCACCGCCGGTCTAATTGCAGTATGGTAAAACTTATCCTTAAGTTTTATTGGTACTTTACGATCACATAAAATCCCTGGCGCGCCTCTTCACTTCAACCAACCCGCTTGGATTCTATGTGACACATATTTATCAATACTTCTGTTTTTTTGAACTATCAATCTAAGATATTTAAAACACTCACTACAGAAAATATCTTAATCACCCAACTTAATAACAAAGTCGTCTGTCCTTCTTAAAACTTTGTTATAATAATTTAAAAAAAAAAAAAAAAAATGTGGTCAGGAAATAGAGCATGCGCACTAGCTCATTATACGCTCTTACAGATCTAAAAGATGACGGCTGTGATCCCACTCTGCATCCTCCCAGCCATAAAATACGAGAAAATAAAATAATAACAATTACGGATTGTTTAAAAAAAAAACTGCTCCTGGCAGAGGGTTTTTGAGTCCTTAAAATTGAGGAGGAGATAGTTGATTAGGGCATAATCCAACATGCACGGCGAAAATATTGATTTGATCGAAACATTTATATTATATATTTCTTAAAAAGTTGATGTTGATTTTGCAGCAATTTAATTAATATTTGTTAAGAATTTGCTTGATCGGTGGGCCTCAATTTCGAGTTAATTAAAAAAGGGGGGGAAATAGCTTTCCCGTTGTCGCGAATCGTCACTAAAATTTGAAGACTGATTCAGAGAATTTCTTAAAAAGGGGTGAAGGATCAGCTCACGCGTCCGAAGCCATAGCTCTGCGCGACAATGGCGAGCGGGACCGCCGGGAAGAGAACGAAAAGCTTCGTCCCGAGGAAGATCTCCTGGAGATTGGCGAGGAGATTCCGGAGAAACCCGCAGCGAACCTTGGAAACGAGCGAGAGATCCGATTTCTTCCGCAGCGACGACGACGACATGTTGTGGGCAGTGCGGCCGTGGCCGTGGCGCATCTCCTTGCTCAGCCCGCCGCCGACACTGCTCGGTTTGATCAGTCCGGTTTCGAGCCCGCCCGCCGAGTTGCTTCCCGTCGAAGCCATCAGTTCCTCTTTAGAGGCAGATTGTCGAACGGATTGGGCGGGCGCACGCGATCGGGCGCCTAGCAACTTCTTCGCTCAGGACGGTACTGCTTGCCGTACACCGGATTCCGCCGTGCTCTGTCGGGCTCTATGCTCAGCTTCCGGCGAGTGAAACGCGGTATTTAACAGCGGGAAACGAATGCGGATCAAAAAAGAAACGAATTAATGAATTATTGCGAGAGGGGGAGTTTCCGGGAAGGTTCGTTGCCGAGCCTAATCGGCAGCGATCCGACACGTGGACAGGCCCACACTGCTGAGGATGAAATGACAGCACTACTGCTGTGGAGAATACTTTTTTTTGTGGGTACAAAGCACCGTACAAATTATGATATTATCATCAATATTTTTTAAAAGCTATAAAATAATGATTAATTGTTCTTACACGATCCTTCTAAGAAAATGCTTTATATATATACACACACGCGAGTCCGACACAGGGCTCTGCTCTTATGATCATGCGCTGCAGTATTCGGTTGATAACGACGGGCTTCTCCCACCCTCGATGGGTCACTGAGGGTCGCGTGCATCAAAGCGGACTTCGCTCGCAACATATACATATGATTACTGAAAATAACGATAGAAAATATACATCAATATTATCATTTTTATTTTGAAAAACAATATATGTTTTTACATAAACAATTTAATTTTGACTTTAATAAAGATGATTGTTTTAATGTCATCTTCTCGAAATGTCTAATGACGGCTTTCCTTAAATAGATCGCTCGACGGATCCTTAAATAGCATAGTTACTTGAATGAACATTATTATAGCATATATCAAGTCAGTTGTACAACCCCATATTCGCTGGATAGAACCCAGAAGCTTCAGTGATCTGAGTTGGGCTAGCCTCGGGCTAGCCCAAGGGCAAATCAACAGAGTTCCCACTTCTTAAGGGGCTCCCGCCTAGCTGTAGGCGAGACCCTTCGCGCCAGGCTTCGGACTTCAGGCTAGACGAGCTTCTGCCTTGAGGGAGCTCCCGCCCAGAGGTAGGCGAGAGGACATTGGGTGAGTCTTCAACGACAATGGCATTAAGACCACCAAGGGCGAGAACCTTCTTGGCCGGAGCTCTCGCCAGGGTAAGCTCAATTGGGACCCGGCGAGAGCCTTCTCGGCCGGAGTTCTCGCCAGGTGGGTCCATGTGGTAGGGCCTGGCACCCAGGAAAAGATTATTTTATTTTATTATTTCATTATCCTCGGGTAAAATTACCTATATGCCCCTAGGATGACAGCGGAATTCGGCTATTGGCAGACCCGCCATGGGTATTTCAGTATTTTCAGGTCAAGAGAAAGCTATAAATAGACCCATAAGGGCTCTTTGGAAAACAGGTTTTCATTATTCTCCAACTCCAGTGCTTTCTGAAGAGCTCCCAGCCCAGCATTTGGCTTTGGAGGGGAAGCACTCAGAGATCTTCCGGGTGTGAGGTGAGACCTCCCTGCTGAGGCTTTGGGTCAGTCTTAGGATCTTAGCAGCCAGTCAAGGGTCGATATTTGAGAGAAGTAGACGTCGGATGCACCTGGTTTGTGAACATTCGTTGAGATCATTTTTGACTTCAACAGTTCTGGTGCGGTGAGCGTGGAAGCAGTCGGTGCAAGAAAATCTTGAGTCAAGTCCCATGGCAAGAGGTGAAGGTGAAGGATCTAGCGCAGGAGGATCCCCCACCCGGGGAGAGGAAGCAACAAGAAAGATGTTAGAGGACTTCAGGCGAGAGGTCCTGCAGACGATCAGCTTGGCCTTCTCGGCAAGGAATGAGTGGGAGACGCCGCAGGTTCCAGTGGAGGTGGTCCCGCTGTTAGGCGAGAATGCCCTAGGGCAGCGCCCCGGGAAGGAAGTCCCGGTGGAGGCAGGCGAGAGGGATGTGGCAGCGCGAGAGCTCTTCCCAGGCCAGTGTCCCGGAAAGGAAGCTCCGGTGGATCTGGGCGAGAGGGAGGAGACAGTGCGAGAGCTTTTCCCCGGGCACGGTCTCACGGATCGGTCCAGCCAGCCGAGGTCGCGGGATGTGCCCTCTCTCCAGGCAGGGGGCGAGACCCCTTTTAGTGAGCTCATTATCTCGGCTCCAGTGCCGGAGGGGTTCCGGGAGCCGGATATGACCTACTACACCGGGAAGGATGACCCGGTTCAGCACGTGCAGTGGTTCGAAGATGTGGTGTCGATCAGGCAAATGTCGGATGCCTTCAAGTGTAGGCTTTTTGCCATCACTCTAAAAGAGAATGCCAGGGACTGGTTCCACCAGTTGCCGGCGAGCTCAATCTACAGCTTTGAAGATCTGCGCAGGGGTTTTTTGTTGAGGTTCTCGACTTCGAAGAAGCGGAATAAGGAGGCTGAGTGCCTGTTTGCAGTAAGGCAGGGGTCGGAGGAGACGTTGGGTCATTACGTCGATCGGTTCCAAGAGGAGATTCTCCTGGTACAGGAGGTCCCGGGGTACGCACTGATGCTTGCCTTCACCCTGGGGCTGAGGCCGGGATTTTTTAGCATGAAGTTGAAGAGAGTGTCCCCTCTCTCTTTTGAGGAGCTCATGGAGATGGCGGCAAAGGAGATAGACTTCGAGAGGGCAAACCCTGCGTTTGCGAGGAAGTTGGCCAGGTTGGCAGAGGATGATGTGAAGGAACCGGCAGCGGGAAGACAGAGAGAAGTGAGGGAGCAGAGGGAGCAGAGGGAGCCAAGAGAGGATAGGAGGAGAGAAGAACCCCGAGGGCAGGGGCAGCAGCATGGGGGGTCCAGGGAGCTGAACAACCGATTGGATTGGAGGCCTCAGGAGGGTCGTCCCCAGGGCCAAGGGGGTCTCCAGGGAAGAGACAATTACCGGGAGCAGAGAAGGCTTGAGCAGGGAGGATGGAGGCAGGGACCGAGGGGTCACTTCCCACCACCGCAGGAGGCCATGGAGGTGGGAAGAGGAAGAGGAAGAAGAGTTCGAGGAGCCGGGAGAAGGGGAGGAGGAGAAGGAAGAGGGGGCAGGGTGGCGTTGCCCTATTGTGACTTCCATCGGGAGGAAGGTCACGCAACGGCAACCTGCCCAGAGTTTTTGGAGATGAGGGAGGCCAGAGGAACTGGGAGGCAAGATCCGCCTGCAAGGATCGTTGAGGTGCAGCACGGAGAGGCTGAGGATAGATGTGAAGACAGGGTTAATGTGGGGACCCGGGGGGGATCAGAGTGATCCATGGGGGAGTAGGGATCGAGGCAACCCACAAGGGGAGCCTTCAAACCATATTCCGCAGAGGGGTTGCCTTGACCTCCCTGGCTCCCCCTAGAAGAAAAGATCACCTTCTCATCCGCGGATATGTCAGACTACGAAGACCCGTTCTGCGACGCGCTAGTGATCCAGACGGCGGTGGAGAACTTAACAGTCTCCCGGATACTGGTGGATAACGGAAGCTCGGTGAACGTGATCTTCAAAAAGGCCTTCGACGAGATGAGGGTGGAAGGGAAAAGGGTCCTGGCTTCTGATGGACCGCTTTTTGGTTTTTCTGGAGAGAGGAAGGAAGTAGAAGGAGGAGTGGGCATGCATGTGAGGCTTGGGGGCATCTCACGGAACTGTAGGTTCGTGATCGTAGACGCCCCAAGCAGTTACAACGCCATCTTTGGCCGTCCCCTCATCAGCGCCTTTCGCTGCGTCCCCTCCTCGTTTCACTAATGCCTCAAATTCAACAACGGAGGGGTGCAGGTTAGGATCAGGGGAGATCCAAAGGTGGCGAGGCAGTGTTATGTGACGACAGTCAACACTGTATCATGGATTGCTGAGGCAGAGGAACTAGAAAAGGAGATGGCTGGACAAGAAGGAAGTGTCGAGGAGGGGGAGACGGGTCTGGAGGAGGCATTGGAGGTAGCAGGGGAGCAAGTGGTAGAAGTGGAGGAGGCAAGCCCGCAGGAGGCGGAGGAATTAGTGATGGAGGAGGTAGTGGAAGTAGAGGAGATAAGCCTGAGAGAGGCAAGGGAAGAAGAGCAGAAGCAAGGAGAAGGTCTGGTTGAAGCGATGGAGGTTGACGAGGCCGGAGGAGAAGAGCTTGAGCAGGAGGAGGCAAGGGCAGGTTGGGAGCGGTCGAGGCTGAAGCCGGCCGAGGAAGTGATAGAGATGGAGGTGCTCACCAGAGCTGGGCAGGTACAGAAGGTGCGGGTCAGTGGAGACTTGAGCCTCGAGGATCAGGAGCGGATGCAAGCCTGCATCCAAAACAACATCGACATCTTCGCTTGGAGCGCGACAGACATGCCAGGCATCGATGCGGACGTGGCTTGTCATCGCCTGAACCTGGACCCCAGGACTCTCCCCATACGCCAGAAGATGAGGGTCATCGCCACCAAGCTGGAGGAGCCCATCCGAGAGGAGGTCAAGAAGCTCCTAGAGACAGTCTTCATCTCAGAGATCCAGTATCCAGGCTGGATCTCCAATGTGGTAATGGTAAAGAAAGGGGGAGGAAAATGGCGTATGTGTATCGACTTCTCTTTGTTGAATAAATCATGTCCTAAAGATTGTCACCCCCTGCCTCGAATTGACGCGCTGGTTGATTCAGCCGTCGGTTTTTCTGTTATGAGTTTTTTGGATGCTTTTTCAGGTTACCACCAGATCTGGATGCACCCTCCCGATGTCAAGGATGTCTCCTTCATCACGAGAGAGGGGTGCTTCAGCTATAAAATGATGCGCTTTGGTTTAAAAAACGCAGGGGCAACATACCAACGCATGATGGATCGGGTCTTTCAAGATCAAAGGGGAAAGAATCTAGAGGTTTATGTCGATGACCTGATGATCAAAAGAAAGTGCGTGGATTCACATCTGCGAGACTTAGAAGAAACATTCGCCACCCTGCGGAGGTTCAAGATGAGGTTGAACCCCTTGAAGTGTGTCTTCGGGGCTAGTCGCGGGAAGTTCCTCGGACACCTCTTGACTCCGGCGGGGGTAGAACCTAACCCTGACAAGGTTAAGGCTATCTTAGATTTGGAATCACCCCGCAGCGCCAAAGAGGTCCAGCGTCTAACCGGAAAGTTGGTCGGGCTAAGCAGGTTCCTCTCCTGGTCCGGGGATAGGTGCTCTTCTTTCTTTAAAGTGCTTCGTGGTAACCAGGTGTTCGAATGGACGGTCGAATGCGAAGAGGCCTTCCAAGGGCTGAAGAGGCAACTCTCCCAAGCTCCGCTACTTCAAAGCCCAAAGGAGGGGGAAGATCTAGCCTTGTATCTCGGGGTGGGGATAGAGGCTGTGAGCTCCGTCTTGGTTAGGGAAGAAGGGAAGAAACAGCTACCCGTCTACTACGTAAGCCGAATCTTGAGAAAGGCGGAGCTCCGATACCCCATCCTAGAGAAGCTGGTGTATGCCTTGATCGTCTCGGCTAGGAAGCTTCATCCTTACTTTCAAGCGCACTCGATTAGGGTGGTAACCGACCATCCCCTTCGTAAGGTCTTCGAGGGGGTAGAGCACTCAGGAAGGCTGACAAAGTGGTCCATCAAACATAGCGAGTTCGACATCTCTTTTGTTCCGAGACTCTCCATCAAAGCTCAGGCTGTGGCAGACTTTATGGCAGACTATGTCACTGAAGCTGAGAAAGAAAAGCCGAAGCCCAGGAAGCGTGGAGGATGATGGTCGATGGGGCCTCGGGAAAGCACTCCCTGGGAGGGGGTGTAGTGTTGGTGAGTCTTCAAGGGGTTACCATAGAACAGGCGGTGGCTTTCCACTTCCCTGTAACCAATAATCAAGCGGAGTATGAGGCTGTGATAGCCGGCCTTCGATTGGCAAAGGAGTTGGAGATTCAGGATGTGGAGACCTTCACCGATTCGATGGTGGTAGCATCGCAGATCCGAGGGGAGTTTGAAGCTCGGGAGCCTACCCTCGTGAAGTATCTATCCAAGGTAAGGGCAATCATCAGAGGTTTCCGTTCTTTCTCTATTCAACATGTTCCCAGGGAGGAAAGCACATCAGCTGATCGATTGGCAAAGTTTGGGCCTCGGGGGGGAGGAACCATAACTGAACTATTCCGACCGGCAATTGAAGAAGGGGAGTTGATGGAGGTAGGTCGGCGATCCTCATGGGTAGACCCGTTGGTTACCTTCCTTACCACAGGCAAGCTGTCAGAGGAGGTCAGGGATGCGAAGAGCTTCAGGCGAAAGGCAGCCTACTACCTGATGCTGGAAGGGGCTTGCACCGGAAGATGTTGTCGGGGCTCCTTGCGAGATGTGTGACCGAGGAGGAGGCCCCGAGGATCCTAGAAGAGGTACATTCGGGAGAGTGCGACAGTCACTCGGGAGGAAGGACGTTGGAGGCAAGGGTGATAAGACAAGGGTATTTCTGACAGACCTTGAGGAAGGATGCAGTTGAGTTTGCGAAGAGATGCCTAAAGTGTCAAGTGTACGCTCCACTCCAGCTCTTGCCCGCTCAAAGGCTTCGAAGCATCACGGCACCATGGCCCTTCACCATTTGGGGCATGGATCTAGTTGGACCCTTTCCTCCAGCTAGCGGGCAGAGGAGGTTCCTCCTAGTCATGATCGATTACTTCTCAAAGTGGCTGGAGATCAAAGCTCTAGCCAAGGTTACCTCCTAGGTCATCAGGAACTTTGTTTGGGGGGAAATCATATGCAGACATGGGCTACCCCAAGCGATAGTGACAGATAATGGTCCCCAATTTGCCAGCGAAGAGTTCATCAGCTTCTGTACTCAATTGGGGATAGACCTCAGGTTTGCCTCTGTCCATCACCTCCGGAGCTCTCGCCAAGGTAAGCTCAATTGGGACCCGGCAAGAGCCTTCTCGGCCGGAGTTCTCGCCAGGTGGGTCCATGTGGTAGGGCCGGATGCCCAGGAAAAGATAATTTTATTATTTCATTATCCTCGGGTAAAATTACCTATATGCCCCTGGGATGACATCGGAATTCGGCTATTGGCAGACCTGGCAGGGGTATTTCAGTATTTACAGGTCAAGGGAGGGCTATAAATAGACCCATAAGGGCTCTTTGAAAAGCGGGCTTTTCATTATTCTCCAACTATAGTGCTTTCTGAAGAGCTCCCAGCCCAGCATTTGGCTTTGGAGGGGAAGCTCTCAGAGATCTTCCGGGTGTGAGGTGGGACCTCCCTGTTGAGGCTTTGGGTCAGTCTTAGGACCTTAGCGCCAGTCAAGGGTCGAGGTTTGAGAGAAGTAGGCGTCGGCTGCACCCTGGTTTATGAACATTCGTTGAGATCATTTTTGACTTCAACATCAGTAAAATATAATAATAAGGATATAATTGATATTTTTAAATCTTTCATCAAGACAACTATATAAATATATTTAAATATTTATATATTTATATATATTTGAGGCACAGATAAAGAAGAGCATAGTTTGGTATATAGGAAGCATTGTTTTAAATATTAAATATTATGATAACATTTTTTTTATCTTTTTGAGAAGAAATAAATTCCTGTCAGCGTCATTGTAATTAAATACTATTTATGTCTACATTACTTAGTGTTGATAATTTGCATCTCATAATAAACTCCAAAATCATTGTATTTGATGCAATACTTAAAAATTACTAACTGCAGCCCCAGTAGCCCCAGATGCTCTTTTTTACATAGAACTGACTCTGGGTGGCGCCGACTTCATTGTGGTTCTGCGACCATGTTTGAACTCCCGAAACTTGATCGAGTGCATATATATCAGGCCCGAGTTCATCAAGGCAACAATAAATTTGAACCTGATCTTAACAATGTTAAGTAGGCATGCATGAATGCTTACACATTTCTTCAATGAGTCGCGGGTCGGCATATATATCAGGCCCGAGTTCATCACGGCGATGCAGTTAGGCATTATGCTTTCTCTCCGCCGGAGCATTAATCATTGCATTCCAAGAAGATACTAGCAAGGGACGACTTGCCTGTTTCTCTGAACTAGCTGCAGGCCTTGACAGCAACTCCACATTTGGAGTACGAATGAAGTTGTTTTGATCCCAGTTTTCATTGTTGTTCCATGGATACATATTCCACCTGCAGCATCAAACTCTTCAGGCAAAATAGAGGAAAGAAACCGTCGTGCTTTCAGGATTTTAGCACTACTAGATAGGATACTAAACATGCGTGCATTGGTCATTTATGTTGTTTGTGTGTGTGTTTAATTGGCGATGGAGGGAACATGTAGATTTAAGCACCTTTATGTGTTTTGAACATGCGAAAGCCGAATATTAAATTTGTCTGCGGATAATATTTTGGGGTATGTGAATATCAAAGGATCGTGGATAGCTAGTGATACTATGCTAACATAGTAACATCAACACCCAACATTTTATATGGACATCAGAACAACCTGCCAAATGTTGATTATTTTGAAGTGGAAGTGGGCGGCTTGGGCGGTCTGTTCGCACAGTCTGTGCGGACAAAGGGTGGCGACCTGTCAGGTCGGCTTGAAGTGGCTGACGATCTGTTCCCTGGGATAGTCGGGCGGATAGGACGGTTATCTGCTCAGTTTGTCGTTTTGTGAAGACTTGTTCTGGAGTCCGCCGGTTTTGTGCGGACTGGTCTTTGTAGCCGCTGGTGTTGTGTTCGCACCAGGGATGGCTGGTGGTGTGAACTTGATCTATTTTTTGTACCAAGTCCAGGCGTGCTTAGTCTGGGAGGTCGCGCGGTCTGTGCGGACTGATTTCTCTGTCCGTCGAGTTTGGCAGATAGCATTGTGTGCCTTGGTTGTGGGCTAGTGGTATGTGGACTGGAGTTGTGTCCGCAGGCACGTGCGTACTGGAGCTGTCCGCTGGAGTGCGGACTAATGTGGTTTCCACAGTGTCTGGCTTTATTGGTGCGACCTTGGCGGACTGGCTGTCTAGCCTAATCGCGGCGGTCTGGTTTGTATCCGCAGCTATGCGAATACATGCACTTGGTGCCCGTCGCGTGATAGGGCGGTTATCCTATCAACTAGGGCGGTGATCACATTCCTCTCCGCGCCTATAAATAAGACCCTCTATCACATCATTGATACATCGATCGAGTGAACAGTTGTGCTGTAAAATCCCTCCTCTCGGGAATTGGGCACGGCCGGGAAGAGATTTTATGCCCAGGACCATCGCCTTACAATGACACCAACTACGAGTTAGTTGCCACCATAAGACAGCGACCATGGCGGCAAGCACGATCTTCACACAACCGACGAAAGAAGAAACAATATTATTCCAAGCATCACATCATAGATATATAAATACCTAAATAAAGATTCACATGATATAAATGAAAGAGTACGAGTAATATGGTTTATGCCCAGTACATGAATATCATAAATATCACACTCTCTCAACAAACAATGCGGAAGCTTAACCATATGATCATCAACCTGACATTGGGTAGTAGTAGTGGTAGTGCGCGGCTCCAGCTCCTCAGATCCTGGTGTCTCAATCTCTGGTTGCGCCTGGTCGGCAGTGTCTCCACGCATCACTAAAATAATATGGTCAAACAACCGCCAGCCAAACTAGACTCAGCTGATTTGTCCTCGCCTCACCCCCGCGACTCCTATGCACCGCGCGGGAGGAAGAAAGTGGAGGACCAATAGCAGAATGTACAAGCAGATGACAGTGGTATGCATATATAATTTTCTAGTAGTTCTATATCAATATGAGCTGTAAAGAAGAGCAATAACTAATGCAGTATAAAAGTACAGTGAGAGAAGCTAAGTAAAACCAGTAAAGAAAAACAGCTACACTATCATCACAGAAGTGCACCCTAACTTGTATGAATGCACATACAAACGAATAAGTTAAGGTTTCTTAAAAGTAACTCATCATAAAAAAGAGCTCATACTAATTTATATGATGATGATCAGCAAGTGCGTATGTTATGTCATATTATGCAGTGCAATATTTATTATGTAACTCACACACACGACTCTGTGCACAGACCTTTCATGCATCCCTACTCTTTGGAGGTGGCCAGCCTCTCAGGTACCAACCGTCGTGGCTCACGGTGGTAGTAGAGCGGTGACTCCACTCTTAAGTGGACATGCACACTACCAGGCCTAGACCTCTCGTACGCATCAACGCTAAGAACACAACAGCGGAGCCCCTGCGTACTCTTGCTGGCAACTACCTGTCTTCTGTGGTCGGGTGTACTCTTAGGGGACATATTCCTCCAGACCTCTATATAAACATCCTACCGGTATCCCCAAAAGTCTACACTCTGAACTAGAGTCATCGTACTTCCGTCGGTGTGCTGACTGGACCAGTGCTGAGTGACTGATACGCCCGAAATAGGTATACGTAAACTACGCAAGTGCACGTGCCGGATCAAGTAATAAAATGATGAATAAAGATCGTTCCCACTGAGAGGTGATTAATCTAAGGCTCACAAGTACTAGCTAGCCCTTTTCTTTAAATCCAAGTGAGTTGATTTAAGTGAGTTTAAAGACAAATAAAATTCTAAAATAAAATTGCTAAAACTTTCTAAAATTACTTTTTATCAAATTTTTGAAAAACGGTCTTGTATTTTGATTTCCTAAGTCTATAATGATGGATCAAAAGAAGAAATTTATGAGAAATCTAAATGCGCTTTCCTGCAACGATTTTACGGTAGAGATCTGTATCTCTCGATATCGGAAATCACTATACCCCTTATTCCCTTGTCATTTCTAACTCAGGCGAATAAAGAATATGATTGATAATATAAATCAAAGTAGCTAACGGAAAGGTGAAATCTCTTTCTCCCGTTTCCGCTATATCGAGTTGATGATACACTTACGCCTCTCCTCTCTCGAATCTCGAAGCGCAGTAAAACGAGCCGAAAACTTTGGTTAAAAATTTACGTGACTCCTCTCTCGAATCTCGCCACGTAGTAAAATATGTTTCGTTCAAACACTCACAATTCTCCTCTCTCGAATCTTGAAATGAAGCATCGAATGAAACAATAATCCAAAAGTTCTACCATAAGATCATAAACTAAATAAAGAAATCACAATAATCTTCTCATAAATTAAATAAACACAAAGATCTCATCACATAGAACAAAGTACTTTCAAAATACAAAACCTAGGAGATTTAGTTCATGATTTGTGAAGAGGAATACAAGATTGGATAGATCTTACAAAACATGATGTTTATAGTTCACAAACGCTGTAGAAAACTCCGCTCAAATGCATGCAAGATCCCTCTTTGATGAAGATCCGGTGCGGTTCCTCCTCCTTCCCTCCCAAAACCTAGATCTCCTTTCTTGAAATTTGAATATGATGAATAATCATATTTTTCTCTCTTACACCCCCTCTTTATACTCCTCCCATCCAAAAGGAATATTTTTATCGTTGAAAGGTTGTCATCTATGAACTTGTAACTGCCAAAAATATGGAGGAATTCGGAATTCAAATTTTGAATTTTCGCAACTTGTTATAACAAATTTTCTGAACTACAAAAATTTGTTATAACAAATTTCTTGCTGTCCAGAAAATAAAAACTGCATCAAACAGCCCCAAAACTGTTGCAACAATGCTGTAACATCTTCTTGGATTTCCCGTGTACTTTACCCTTGCCGCATCGAGTTGAATACTTCAGATTTTCTATGATAAAAACATATTAAAATGACATTAATACCCTCAATTTTAAAAGATGTCAATATATTTAAATACAATACTTTTTTATACAAATTTGTTAAATCCTTTAATCAAAATAATAGTATTTAAAGCAAAAGATAACTTCTTTTTGAGAAGTTATCACACCCCCACACCTACACCTTTGCTAGTCCCTAGCAAAGATGAGTCACTGCAAGCTCTTTGAGTGCGCGATTATCTAACAATATAATTAATCCGAGTTTCTTTACCCTTTGCATTTTGAATCAAGACTGCACAAGAGATTTGAATTGGTATAAACGTCAACCATTAAAAATTTCAACTATGCATAGATTCCTTAGTGTGATACAAGTAAAAGCTCCATGATGATTTCCTAGTGGTGTGTGTGTTCATCCTTAAACTCACCTATTCTCATTCAAACTAACTCATTAATCCTCTCATAAGAAGGAAAAGATAACAATAGGCTAAGTCTTTGAATTGGCCTCCACAAGGGTTTAGTAGTTAAAAGAAAATCATAAGGACTTGAAATTTGATCGGCTTTGGCTTGATTTTGAATTCGTAGTTTCATTTTTGATTGGGTAAAAGTATTCTCATAGCCACAATTCTTAATAACTTAACCTACTATGGGGTTTACAATCACAATCATACACATTTTTTTATAAGTTCATAGTTGGGATCATTCCAAGTAGGTGCAAACACACTTAGGCCGCATATCACTATGACTTTATCCTTTTGTTTTGTTATAATCATAGTTAGGATCATTCCAAGTGGGTGCAAACACACTTAGGCCGCATATCACTATGACTTTTATCTTTTTGTTTTGTTATAATCATAGTTGGGATCATTCCAAGTGTTGGTCACATACCTAGGCCACATATCACTATGACACACTTTTTTTTTGAAAACACTCATAGTTGGAAAGACTATCAAGAAGTACTAGTGAAAATATGAGAGAATTACACATGGTGATCAAGAATCAAAATAAGAAGGCACTAACTCAAAATACAATGGAGAATGTAATTAAATGTAGAAGGTGGCCTTAATCATTGTATCAATGAACTATCCAAACCTACTGTCTTAGCCATCATCATTGACCCAGTTCTTGTTTATCCTTCCCTTTATGTTTGAAATATAATAGAATTTTTTTTTGTATGGTGCAAGTGAATTTAAGGAGTAGTGTGCATGATGGAAATACAAAATGGAGCTCTACATATCTTACTAACTTCAAAAGCAAACCTTTGGAATTTTTAAGTTTAATGAATCTACCAATTCAAATAAATTATGTAAATATAAAATTTTGCTAAAGGTAAGACTATACAGATTAATCATCAATATATATAATTCATCACTCAAAAGGTGAAGGTTACTTTGCATCACCCCCACACCTACACCTTTGCTAATCTCTAACATAGATTTATCATAAACATTGCATATCAAGTTTCACAATTTGGGTAAAGCAAAAAATTAGAATTCAAAGTAAAATTGATCAAAATAAATGTAATTGAAATAAAGTACTCCCCTGAAATTTGTAGTACAATGCATCAATCATTATCAACCTGAGTGCCACTTGTCGTATGCCATGGTGGAGGGAGTAACTCAAAACTTGGGGCATCCAAAATAATCTGCAAGAAGGAAAACTAGTGTGGGAGAAAAGTAATCTTCAAGGGTGGATTAGTACCAACATAGCAATGACATTCATATACTCCCACAAAGTTTTGTACTATTTTAAAACTTGCAGATATGATCAAAATATTGCACACTGCCCCCATGAAAAATAACATATAACGGGTCATCACAGCACATGATTAATTTGAAGTTGAACAATATATAAGGGTGGAAATGCAGAAATAATCCTTTGATAATCAAACAGTTCTTAAATCAAAACAACCACGCAGTCCAAGCATTATAGTAGTAAATAGTCTATAGCCATAATGGCCTCCCAGCATTGTTTTAGATTAATACAGACATAATTAGGTTCTGATAAAATAAGTGAGGGGAGTTAAAATAAGTGCAAAGAGGTGCTAGAGTAGTCATTCGTCGTCGTCATCATCCTCACGATCAGCATCTTTCTCCGCATCCACGATGGTAGGATCCAATACCCTCGATCCATCAATTCCTAGTAGATACCCCTCTTCGTCGAACTAGCCCCCGAGATTATAGGAAGGTTCCACAATTAGAATCTTGAGTTTATGCATAATCAACACCCGCTACAAAATAATCTTGATTTGCATCCCAAAAAAACGCCTAATTTATTAAAGGACTAACAAAAACGGACAGAAAAACTAAAACACAAGATGTAGAAAATGAAAGATAACTACTGGGTTTATTGTCTTCCCAGCACGACTTATTCAGAAATTTTAAAATTCTAAATTACGGGACGATGAAAAGAAAAATGAACAGGTAACCATTCTAATATCCGTGTCGGTAGCGGGTACCGATACAACGATAAAACAGTCACCCCTCTACCTAAATAATAATACATGCACCTCATAGATAGAGTGAACAAAAATTAAGAAGAGGAGGAATGCTCCTCACTATTCTCACCATAAAATATACCTTTGCCTAGCAAGGTATCATCATCAACAGGAAGGCAGTATGGAGAGAAGAAAATGAATGGGGCTTCCACTATGGAGGAGGAATCAACCTTCTCACATAAGTGGATACCCATCACATCAACTTGAGGATAATGTTTAATATCCTCCTGAAGCATTTGTGATACATCAACTCGCTTTGACTCAGATAATGAAAGGTTATTAGGAAATAAAATAGAAGAAAGACATAAATGATTTCTAATCGTAGGAGTGATCCTGGTTTCACTCCTAGTAGGTTCTAAAACTTGATCGATGTCGGTCTCATAATCATCATAACAAGGGGGATCCGAGAACTCAAGGGTCTCGGTGGTGAGTTGAACCTCCTCATCTAATAATGAAGTGTCAACCTCGTCATCAGAAAGGATATCCTCTTCATCCCACCGTGATGCATCATCATGCTCCAAAGAATCATTCCCTCTATCGGAGAGATCAATATCTTTGTCCCACTTTGACACAACCTCGGGTTCTGGATCCTCACCCTGCGCATAATCTTCGACTGGATCAATAAACATAGGCGTAGAAATGTTTTGCAAAGAAGATTGAGGAACATCATTAATATTTAATTCAGAAAATGTATGTTCAGGCTCCTTTGTGGGTGGATCAAAACTAGACGATGAATGTGGATGGGGAGATGATGCATCAATATCAATATATGAGCCCACAATTATAAGGGGCTTATCCGTAATAGTCTCATGCAAAAATGGTGGTTTTGCAACAGTAGATATGGTCTGGATGCCCGATTCATAATTTTTCTCCCTCTCTCTTTTATAAGCGACGCAATCCTTCAAAATGTGGTCCATACAATGACAAAATAAACATTTCCTAACATTACTACTCGACAACCAAGGAGTCGGGTCATAAGGTCGAGAAACCATTTGACTTGAGGACATAAAATTATGATGATTTGTCGCACAATATTGGGGACCTAAATATTCTTTATGTTTTGCGAGCCACGAATGATACCCATCAGTTCCCATATAACACGCATAAGTAGTATGACTAAATGAACCACACCACTCGCATCTCATATGTGTATACATTTTATTTTATTTGAAACGGATGCGGGTAGAATAAAAATAACTTTTCTTTGCAAAAACAAACTACACAAGAAAATTACTTCAAAAATGGATAACCTGCTTTATGAACTTTAAAATAAATTATGATGAAAAAAAATAAAAAAAAATAAAAAAAATAAGGACATACACTAGACAATACTACAAATAAAAATGAGAATAAAATAAAAACTTGATCTCTAAATACTCAGGGTTTACTAATATTGCAAGATAAAAACAATAAATTAATTGCACCTCCCCGGCAACGGCGTCAAAAACTTGATACACCCGAAATAGGTATACGTAAACTACGCAAGTGCACGTGCCGGATCAAGTAATAAAATGATGAATAAAGATCGTTCCCACTGAGAGGTGATTAATCTAAGCCTCACAAGTACTAGCTAGCCCTTTTCTTTAAATCTAAGTGAGTTGATTTAAGTGAGTTTAAAGACAAATAAAATTCTAAAATAAAATTGCTAAAACTTTCTAAAATTACTTTTTATCAAATTTTTGAAAAACGGTCTTGTATTTTGATTTCCTAAGTCTATAATGATGGATAAAAAGAAGAAATTTATGAGAAATCTAAATGCGCTTTCGTACAACGATTTTACGGTAGAGATCCGTATCTCTCGATATCGGAAATCACTATACCCCTTATTCCCTTGTCATCTCTAACTCAGGCGAATAAAGAATATGATTGATAATATAAATCAAAGTCGCTAACGGAAAGATGAAATCTCTTTCTCTCGTTTCCGCTATATCGAGTTGATGATACACTTACGCCTCTCCTCTCTCGAATCTCGAAGCGCAGTAAAACGAGCCGAAAACTTTGGTTAAAAATTTACGTGACTCCTCTCTCGAATCTCGCCACGTAGTAAAATATGTTTCGTTCAAACACTCACAATTCTCCTCTCTCGAATCTCGAAATGAAGCATCGAATGAAACAATAATCCAAAAGTTCTACCATAAGATCATAAACTAAATAAAGAAATCACAATAATCTTCTCATAAATTAAATAAACACAAAGATCTCATCATATAGAACAAAGTATTTTCAAAATACAAAACCTAGGAGATTTAGTTCATGATTTGTGAAGAGGAATACAAGATTGGATAGATCTTACAAAACATGATGTTTATAGTTCACAAACGCTGTAGAAAACTCCGCTCAAATGCATGCAAGATCCCTCTTTGATGAAGATCCGGTGCGGTTCCTCCTCCTTCCCTCCAAAAATTTAGATCTCCTTTCTTGAAATTTGAATATGATGAATAATCATATTTTTCTCTCTTATACCCCTTCTTTATACTCCTCCCATCCAAAAGGAATATTTTTATCGTTGAAAGGTTGTCATCTATGCACTTGTAACTGCCAAAAATATGGAGGAATTCGGAATTCAAATTTTGAATTTTCGCAACTTGTTATAACAAATTTTCTGAACTGTAAAAATTTGTTATAACAAATTTTTTGCTGTCCACAAAAATAAAAACTGCATCAAACAGCCCCAAAACTGTTGCAACAATGCTGTAACATCTTCTTGGATTTCCCGTGTACTTGACCCTTGCCGCATCGAGTTGAATAATTCAGATTTTCTATGATAAAAACATATTAAAATGACATTAATACCCTCAATTTTAAAAGATGTCAATATATTTAAATACAATACTTTTTTATACAAATTTGTTAAATCCTTTAATCAAAATAATAGTATTTAAAGCAAAAGATAACTTCTTTTTGAGAAGTTATCAGTGACCCACCACATAAACACAAATCAGTTATAATAATACCCTCCCAAGCCTCCAGCTCGCAGGACCAACCCATCCTAATATCGACCAATAACCCGAGCCACCAGCTCGTAGGACTAGCAAGCCCTATATCACTCCAACTCACACATGAGTGAGATTGCTATAACATTCCTTAATCTTATCGGACTACTCTTGCCTAACTTCCAGATTACTTAGTGATTTATGGTTAACCTTGGACTTCCCGAGGTCTACCCTGTGAGGGGCTCGCAACGGTACTAAGAACTATAATGGGATGAATTCCATCGTTCTCTTTCTCAAGACACATAGTAGAGTTATACTACCCTTAGTCAAATCCACTCCTAGGGTTACTAAGTGTCTGACCTCTACAAAGTATCAACTGCTGAAAACACTAATTTTCTAAAATTGTTAAATGCAGACCATATGATCTTGTATGTGTGTATGAATAGGAATCCTCCAAACATTTGAACCAAGGAACAAAGATTATTTCCTGAGACCTATCATGACATCTTAGACCTAATTCTAGAGATTTATAATTTTTCTAAAATAATCAACAATTATAATAATTTTCCCAAATTTTTGCCACATGTGATTTTGAACATGAAGTGTCACTTTCTTTTATCAAATCAGCAAGATAAAATTATTCTAACATTGATCTTAAGTAATAATGCCTCTGGACCAAATTTCACATTATTCCAATAATATTTGATGTTTAATTTCTAATTATAAAAATCTGATTCACTATATCAAGTTACACATGAAGTGCTATAAATATTTATCAAATAATTCCAGAAAAAATACTGGAGGTTAAAAATAGTAAATATTATTTATTACAAAACTTTATAACTTTATAACTCAATTTGAGCACAATTAACTCAATAATATAAAAGGTGCAAAAATAGTAATTATAACTGTAACCCTACTTTCAAAAATTCCAATTAATTTATCCAATATTTATCATACCAAATCATTGCTATTGACAAAATTTCATAATTTTTGTAACTATTTTAGTCACTCTAATTCACTAATACATTTGCGTAATAAAATACTAATTAATTTATTTGTTAAGCAAATCAACTCCAAATATTCTAAAACTCCATGAGAATGTGTAATTTCACTAAATAATAACATGTATAAAATTTCACTAGATTTAACCAAACCAATCTTGCTAAATTCAGAAGATACACCTTTTGGCTAAATGCACACCACATCACATACAACATGACAACTTGTAAGTGAGATTCACCAACCTATAAGTGTCCAAAAGACCTGTAATTTTTATCATGACCTTTTAACTCCCTAATAAATCTCTCACAAAAATTTGGGATTAAAATAACTACTTTTCACCAAACTATTTCAGTTTTATGGAAAATCACATTTTTCCTAAAATCAAAGAAAAATGTTGTCCAAAAATTCTCATTTTTGGATTGTACGTGTATCTATGGTATATGATCACATTACCCAAATTTAATGTAAATACCCTTATCCAAATAAAAGTTATTAATGAAATAGTGATTGTCATATCCTAAGGACCAGTCCCATAAGAATTGCCTTGCAGGAAGCTACATTGCTCCAAATGACTTGATTTTAATTTCTAATTAAAGTAGACTCAAAGGGATGCCTTTTTATGTTGGGGATTTTTCATGGTTCAGCCCCTAATGGCCTCCTTTTTATGTTTCAAAAATACATATTAAAGGGGAAAAAATATATAAAATTAATATAAATCCAAATGATCAACAGTGGTGATTTCGTCTTCCTCCTCTAGCCTAAGGCCGAGATCAGCCCAACATATAGCTTTTTTACAGTCATTTTTTGGCAACCTGCCACTTCCCCTACCGGCCACCGCCACCACAATCTACGTTGAGGTGGTGGCTATCGCCCGACAATGGTTTGACCGCCGGAGGTGGTGGTTTCCGGCGAACCCGCCACCATGGAATTTTCCAAAAATCTCCATTTTTCTCATAATTGATCGGACTCTGTTAACCCTAATTTCTCTCCTATTGGATCTAGGATACTAGCACAAGGGGAGAGGAGGAGAAACATGCCTGATTTTGGGGTTGGATGCGGCTACTCCGGTGGGTGACCATGGATTTTTGCATTTTCCGACGAACCTCTCACGATCTCGATTCTCCACCATTTCCAACAATCTAAGAGTCAATTTCAACTGCTTGAGGCCTTCTGAAGGTGATGAAAGGATCGAATTGAGCTTTGGGGGTCTCTATATAGGAGATCAAGGTTTTAGGTGTTATGTTCATGGCCATTAAAGGCCCTCCTTAATGGTGGCCAACCTATAACTATTGAAAACCTCCTCATCTGCATTAGAGAAGATGAAAGGAGGGATTGGGGAAGAAGAAGGGAGCGTCACTTGGCCTCCCTCAATTATTTCCCCTCCAAATAAAACTTTCCTCCTAATTACCCTCATTAAATCACCTAATTAAAATAATAAATTAGATTAAATAAATATGAAAATTTAGTAAGCCTTAGGATAGGTCTTGGGCAAAGCCTTAACCACTTGAATTGGCTTGAGCTCTCATTTAACCTTTAGGGTTAATTTGACCATGATTGACCTTGGGGTTGACTTGTGCACATCGGGGGTGCACATAGCAGTTCCCATATGTTCAAGCTAAGCTAGGGTCATACTAGGGCCTCCATGCACCACTCAAGCCCTAACCCTAACTCGGAGAAGGTGATCTTATCCAACGGCGGCGGAACCTGAGAGATCGAGGCAACGCTCTGAGAGGTAGAGGCGACGCTCTTCCGATAGATTTGATGGAGGCTCCTCTTGCGGGAAACTACGAGTCCAGTCTCGCCATTGATCACTCCAACCTGCCCACCTCCTGGGTCATGGATCACCTCTCTGCGACCTCCTAGGTCAACCTGGTCTTCGTTCCTCCTCCTCACCGGAGCTTGGAATACTACCAGTCCTGCCGGTGCTTCCTGCATTGGCTGCTCCCTCTCCGCTGCTCTTGCTTCCAACCTCCTCCTCGCCTCCCAAAAACTCTGGGCAGCCCATCGTACAATGCCCCTCTACCCGATGCAAATCCCAGTAGAGGGAAATCTCTGCCTCCTGGCGCCTAGCTTGCTGCTCCCTCCGGCGACGCTTATTTCCCTGTCAGATAATGACCATCACATCTCCTCTAGCTCCTCTCCAACCTCCATCCTACTGGTGATCGTTCATCCTCCCTTGTTGCTGGGACTGCTTCCTAAAAGGTGGCCTCCACTGGGGCCGAATTGTGGAGTATTGGAATCCCCTTTCTTCTTCCCTCCTCTCTGGAGCCTCCATGGTCCTCCTCTCTTCTCGCCTCCGAGGCCTCTTTTGGCTCCTCCGCTCTTCCGCCCTCCTGAGCTCTTCTCTCTTCCTCTGCTCTTCTCTCCTCTCAGCCTACCTCTCCTGCATCCTTCCAACCCTCATTTCTGAAGGTCCTACTCTCTCTCTCTCTTCTCACTAGCTCCTCTCCATCTAACCTCGCTAAGAAATCCTGGTTCTTCTCCTCTCCCTGGATGAACATATTCACCCTCTCGATCATATCCTCGAAGGACTTCGGGGGTTTGGATCTGATCTCCATGATGAAGAGACCTTACTTTAAGCCGAACTTTGAAGCCAGCATCAGAGTGAAGTTGTTTACCTCCTCGACCTCCAAGACCTCCTCCTAAAAATAGTCGATGTAGTGGTCAAGACTCTCGTGTAGCCCTTGTACGATCTTGAAGAGAGTTGTTGCCTCCTTCTTCCTCTTCTTGGATGTAGCGAACCTTGTCATAAGGCTGCGACGCAAATCCGCAAAGCAATAGATGGAACCTACTGGAAACTGATGGAACAAATATCTCGTATTACCCTTGAAGGTGATCGAGAAGAACCTGCACTTGAAGGCATCTGACATGTTGTAGATGGACACCACGTCCTCAATCACTGGAGATGCCTGACCGGGTCATCTTTGCTGACGTAGTAGGTAAGGACTGGCTCTCGAAACCCCTAGGGAACTGGGGCCGTGAGGATCTCATCACAGAAGGGGCTCCTCCCTCCCTGGCTGTGACGAGTTTCATCCTCGTTGGTATCATCATCATACTCACTTCACTGGCGAGTATCATGATACCTCGCCAACGGCTCTGGATCTCAGAACCTAATCCCTTGGCTGCTCGTCGGGCGGTGCGCGACTGCACCAGTCACTCCTCCCTCTCTCACCTTGCTCCATCCCAGGTCGCCTCGGCGGTTCTTTCTCGTCAGATGGTGTCACGCGACGGGGCAAGGTTGTCATGACATCAGGGCGACGAGGGAGACATGCGAGAATTGTCCTCTCGATCCTCCTCGCGAACTCCTTGAAAGCAGCTACGGTCACAAAGTTGACTCCTCGCGCCGAGTTACCAACTCCCGCCGAGTTACCAACTCCCACCAAGTTGCCGACTAACTCGCAATGCTCTCCTGCACTCACCATCTCGCCTACCGTAGAAGCTTTACTTCCTCGATTGTGATCCACGCTCACTGCATCAAGTGTTGAAGCCGGGAAAATTCCCTACTCCAAAAATCGGATCATGACAGCCTATGGTTACATGATAGAAGGTTGGGCTCGACGGCTAGTGGGCTAAAGCACAGAAGTAGCTGAACAACAAACAGGACCCCAAATGATGCGGTAGGAAAGTCCCACCACATACCATGAAGCTTAGAAGAAGCAACCCCTCCACAACCAAAAATGGCCGAACAAGGTACGAGGAATACTAGATGGTAACTAAGTCGTGGTGACTAAAGGGGATAGTCGCTAGGTCGCGGCCTGGTCTCTCTCAAAAAGGAATTCAAAAGCTCAGCTAACGTCCAAGAAGGAGAAATTGTGAGATCTCATCGAGATTTTCCAATCCCTCTCCTCGTACCCCTAGGGTCCTATTTATAGGGAAATTCAAATGGACTAGGGGTCTTATTTATAGCCTCACCCATCGACGACAAGGCGACTTCTTGTAGGAGCTCCCATGTACGGTTGGGTGAGTAGTAGGCCTAGTCGTCTACTTGGTGAGTATCCGAGGGGAGCTCATCATACTCGCTCAAGCCTTCTGTTGCCGGGCGTATTGATTCTGACCTCTGTCTTTACTTGTTGACTTTGACTTCTGATGACCTGGCTCTGGAGGGGTTACCTTCGACAAATACGGGTTGTACAGGTGCAATAATGATCATCAAATATGAGTTTGTACTTTGCTACCCTTTTTGTGAAGTTGTCCCACACTGAGTAGGTTTTGAACAGTTTTGGAACAAATTGCACTTATGATATGTGTATGAAACGTCTAAATTTTGTTTTGACTCCAATAGTGACTTTAATTTTTATATGCTTTGAACTTCCATCTTCTAAGATTACTTGTGAGTTCTCATTTTAATTTAAGTGGATAAAGTTATTCCTAGTGTAAGTCAAGTGATTTGTGTGACGACCTAGAACTGGTCCCACACGGGCGAAGCTCCACAGAGATCATCTGGGTTGCAACCCATGTAACCCCCAACCCCTCTCTGTGCTTGTTTCTCGGTCGCGATGGGTTGTTGAGGTCGGGACTGCAGCCCTAAAGATCTCAGTGATGCTTCGCCCATGTGGGGTCGGTCCTGAGTCATCACAGTTTGAGCACCCACTATCTAAGTATCATATGTCATTAGTATTTTCATCATTATCATCGCTGTAATAAAACACATAATCATTATCTTTTTTTCTCCATAATGAGCTTCTTCTATCAAATTGATTTGAGATTTCTATTTAAGCCAACAATCCTTGGCAAAATGAGTGGGCCTTTTGCACCTTTTGCATCTATAGAAGCAGTTTTTGCTTTGTGATTGTTTCTTTTGTAAAGGATGCAAAATAGAGAAGTATTAAAGCATATTTCACTTTCACTTCTTTGCTTATGGGTTCTACATACCTCTTTTCTGGTTGGATGAAAACCTTACTCTTAAATGTTTGTTCTAGGGACCAACTCTCATATATTTTGACTCTCTTTTCATGGGTTTAGAGGGCGCCCATCAAATCAATCGTGGTAAGAGTGTTCACATCTTTGGTTTCTTCAATGGTGGTGACTATCAATACATGTTTTTGATTAAGTGTTTTAAGAACTTTAAAACTACTTTTTACCATCAATAGAGTCTCCGTAATTTTTTATCTGATAGGTGAGGGTAGTTATTCTTGATAGATATGAGTGAGCAGTATCTTTATCTAACCTTTTCAAGGTGTCAAATTATCGCAACACATTTTGAAGTTTAATGGAAAGTATCTATATTGAGCCTTGGAAAACAATCTTCAAAGTGTCCCAAGCTTTTTTGGTTGTCAGAGCATGCCCAAAGTCTTTGGAAAGAGACTTCAACTAATCCCTTATTGAATGTATAAGAGTGCTTTTGCATCTCTTTTGAGCTTTTCAGTATAGGTCTTTACTTGTGTTGTCTTCCATGCTTCAAGAGGATTGTCATCAGTCGGTTGTGGATATACAGGCATTCTGGATCGGATTCCACAAGCTTTGGGATATAAATAGAGTATGCATCTGAACATGCCAAAAATCTTAAGATTCACTTTCAAATATGGTAACATCACTACGTGGGTAAAGGAAATTTAAGGAAGTGGTATTGCTAGAAGACGACATATGAGGAGAACGATAAAGTGAGTTTTGATGAAGGAAAAATGTAATCAAAATGCAAATACTAAACAAGAACCATTTCAAGATATGATGATAGATAGCAAGAGAGCAATGATTATAGATATTGAAGAATACTGTTTTGTCATTTTAGTTGATGAATCTCGTGGTGTTTCAACAAAATAGTAAATGACACTTGTTTTACTGTACATTGATTTAAAAGATTTTGTTATTGAGCGTTCTATTGATTTTGTTCATTTATTAGATAATAATGCATTATCACTTGAGGGTGTTATTGATAATCATTTTAGGAAGCATGAACTTAATATCTAAAAATTGAATGATGAGGGTTATCAACATAAAATGTGAGTTTAAAGACTTAAAACATTGATTATGAAAGAGAAATGATTGGGTTCCTCTTAAGTATTTTTGATTCAGGCCAAGGGGACCAAGCGACCACGCAAGTAGGAGAGTACGCAAGCTCAGCCTGATCTAACACAAACGTAGCACGCCAAAGAAGGAATAACGCGCTCCCCTTGGGCGCGCCCGCGATGGAAGCCACCGCTGTTTCCAATCGTCACTATCGCCTTCGGCCATCGCCGACCGCCGCTACCGTCAGGCACCTTGCCCGGGCTGCCCGGACCTCCCATGGGGCACTTTTTCCAGTTCGCTAAAATTGGTGATCCAAATGATCAAGACGGTCCGACGTCATTCGTAAGCACAAATTCTGTCTCGGCGCTATTACTAGCATATCCCTTCAGAAAACTATGAATAGACCCCCAAACCTTCATTTGAAGACAGACAACTCTATAGGCTAGAGAGAGATCTGACATTTTCTGGCAAGGTCATGAGACTTAGATTATTCCTCCGCTTGGAATTCGTTCTCCTCACTCTATAGTGTGAAGGCATCTCAAGGCTTTAAAGATGTGGCATTCTTCTCCATAGGAGCGCTCTCATCAAGGTTCCGGCTTATTAGGAGCACTTCCATCGATGCTCCAAGGATTTAGCGATTTTACCCACTAGAGGGCTCTCACCTAGGCTCCAAGGAATTAGTTTATATTTTATTATTTTCATATTCTGAACTTGTAACGGAGAGGTGACCTGTCACCATCCGGAAAATATCTCAACTCTTGTAAACTCAAATGAAATTATGGATTTTGTCTAGCTCAGCGACACTCATACAGAGATCCTATATGCCCTCAGAAACCATCCTCAACCAGTCCCAGTACTAACACTTTTACCAGGGTCACGAACATGATATGCAGGAGTGCGTACGCCTGAATGAGGAAGTCGGCTAGCTTGTGCATCACAACTTTCACCTAGGGCACGAATACGACGCGGAGGAGTGCGTATGCCTGAAAGAGGAAGTTGAGTGGCTTGCATGTGATGACTTTCTCAAAATGTTTCAAGTAAATAAGGGAAGTTGTGCCGCCTACCCCACCCAAAACTTTTGGAGGGCAGCACTACAAAGAAGCACCTCCTGGGAAGCAGGGAGAGCCGATTAGGCCGACCGTCCCAAGCACGCCAGGACCATTGTCAAATCCACAACACATTCAGGTGACCCTTGGAAGCCCGTTGGTCGAGGTGAACATGATAAATGTTCTTCTCCACCTCCACCTGGATGGACCCCAGTCCTCCTGAGGCGTGAACGAAAAAAGGTTCATCGCCGCTGCCACCTGGAAGGACCCCAGTCCTCTTGAGACCCGAACAAACAAACGTTCTTCGCCACCTCCACCTAGATTAACCTCAGTCCTCCTGAGACATGAACAAATAAAGGTTCTTCGCCATCTCAACCTAGACAGACCCCGATCCTCCTGATGCACGAACGAACAAAGGTTCTTTGTTATCATCCTCATCTTACCCCTGCGACTCCTAGGCACTGTGCAGGAGGAAGAAAGTGGGGTAAAACGAAGAAGAATGGAAAAGCAGGTGATACGACACTATCTAACAGTTTATATATTATGTAGTACACAACATAAGTAGTAATAGTGTAAGCAGTAAATAAGTAAACAGTAAGTAGTAAGTTAAAAAAAAGAAACTAATTACATTATCATCACAGAAGTGTACCTTAACTTATATGAATGCTCATACAAACTTATAAGTTAAGGTTTACGATAAATTAAAATAACTCATCATATAAAAGAACTCATACTAATTTAATGATGAGGATTTGCTGGAAATGAATGTTTAGATATGCAATGCTTATGATTAATGCAAGTGCAACTCACTCACACATGTCGACTCTGTACGCGCAGAACTTTTGTTCCCACTCTTTGGAGGTAACTAACCTCTCAGGCACCCCCGTCGTGGTCAAACGATGGCTGGGGATCGGGCACCTCCCCACTCCTAAGAGGGTATACATACTACCAAGACTAAGCCCTTTTTATGCCTCTGTACCATTTTTGGTGTGCTCTAGAGTCTCTGCGTACCCATTGTTGTAATATACCAGTCTTAACGGCCAAGTGATAAGTCTTTAGGAAAATGTCACACTCTACACTATGTTGGCCCTTTAGACCTTATCGAATTGCCAAGTCCATGTACTACCGTCGGTGTGACGACTAGGCTAGTACCGAGGACTTACCATATCAAATGCACAAGCAAAGTATCACTCACATCCATCTGAGTAATTCGCGCCCGGGCGAAAAATTCGCCCGGGCGAAAAATTCGCGCCCGGGCGAAAAATTCGCGCCCGAGCGAAATAATTGCGAGTTTTCCCCCAAACGCGCATTTTTAATAGAAAAAGTTACCGCAACCGAGATTTGTCAAACGGTTTATAAAGTGTTTCTCTTTTTTGAAAAGCTCTGCAAAAGGAGTTCACCCAAACAATTCTTCTTTTTAAATAGACATTTTCCAAAAACTTCTTTTCCTACCATCATTTTGTCAACACTCCTCCTTTCTGAAAAGCTTTCCCAAAGAGGCTCTTAGTATAACATAAGAATTAACACGAATCTTAAAGCAGATCTGGCGGCCATGGAGTTGTCTTCCTCCTTGAGCCAACAGATATACAGTACATATGACATATGTATGATGTTTATGACACCCTAGCTACTCAACCAATATTGCATTAAAGACTTATTATGATTCTTTATTTGCTATAGGAAAAATCTATCAAATCAGTCCCTCAACTTCTCTCACTTTATGAAATCAGCCCCTCAAATCATAAAAGTAAGAAATCAGTCCCCAACTTTACCAAAATGTTGAAATTAGTCCTACTTAACAGAAATTACTAATGAAAAGCAACTTAATTCATGATCATAGACTTAAAATTTAACAAAATAGTCTCATTTGATTTTAAAATTTTAAAATAACTGTATTTAGAACGAATAATAAAAATTTCAAACAGCTATAAAATAAAACTGTAATTTTATTTTATACACTGGCTGATAACAGTCCACAAGAGGTCACTGTTGTTTTAAAATCTAGATTTTCCCTCCCGGTTTGCGGGTTTTCACAAGATATGGAGCAAGATGTAATTTCTTTATGAGTTTTCTCAAAACAGTAATTTTATACAAAACTGTAATTTTATACTAATTTCTTTGTGAGACTAACTTCTTAGAACAAAAACTGTAATTTTGCTCCTTTTTAGACAATCAGTCCCTCAATTTCCTTGTGGGACTAACCTCTGTGTAATTTTGCCTCTGATTGAGAACAAAAACTGTAATATTTGCTGCATGAATCCATCGAACAATTCCCACAAATTGATACTTATTTAAGATTTTCACATAAGACAATCAGACAGAACGATAGAAACGTTTCTTTTCAAGACCTTAAGCAACCAAAAACATCATAAAAAATGTAATTACTTGAGAAAACTTAAGACAAGAAAGACAATAAGGTAGTTCGGTAACTATGAATTACTACTGATCAATTACATAGCTTGCATTAAAATGAAACACCAGTACAAAAACAAAATTCAGCTTCTACTCCAGCTGCTCCAACTTGCCTGAACTCTTACCTGAAAAATAAACATTTAAGATCAGACTTTATGCAATGTTTATGAGAAATAAATAATAGGAAAAATAATTATACCAAATTATATTCCTCAAGTTGGCTTGCAATTTCTTTTGTTATGTCCTTTGACTCCACATTTCGAACATGTAATAGTATTATATTTTCTACTCATCCTTGAGGGATTTTTCTCTTCGTTGACATCCATAATCCTTTTCTTTTTTGGTCTGCCTGGAGCTCTTCGTCGAATCGGTGATAGAATTTGTGTCGTTGATGTAGTCGACCAAAGATTTTGTCCATTTGTAGACAATATACTATGACTATAGCATAATATATATGTAGATTTTTTAAAGCAATCAGGCACATATTTAGTTATATCTAGCTTTAAGTAGTTCTTGCAACTTATAGCATGACGACAAGGTAGTCCACTTATTCTCCATTTACCACATGAACAAAAGTAATTATCTAATGAAACCACAAATTTTACTGGCACGTGAACTACTTCAAATATTTTGTCACTTGACCATATTGGCATCCATATTCCACTATGCTTTGCCTCTTCATCAATTGTTTTTGCAATCTTAGGGTTAACCTCACTAACTTGTTTCTCAATTTTTTGTCTAATGTTAGCCCACCTACACATCAAATATACTCGAATGTCCTCAAGCATTGTCAATATAGGTTTGTCGCGCATATCTAATATAACTCGATTGAAAGCCTCTGACATATTGTTCACAACAACATCACAAGCAGGAAGGTCAGTAAATGAGTGCTTGCACCACAAATGTTTATCTATTGCAATTAGGTGCTCATATGCTTGGGGTGATATACCTTTAATCTCACTCATTGTTCTACCCCATTCCTCTTCATAAGTAGCATTCGAGGCTTTCTATAACAAACACTTCAAGTTCTTACTAGGAAACTTCTTTCTGAAATTATTATACAAATGACGAACACAAAAGCGATGATCAACATCGGGCAATAATTCTTTGAAAGTTTGCACTAATCCCTACATGTTAACAAATACACATAAAATTAACATATAAAATTAACAAATAAAATTATCACATACCTTTTGCTGGTCTGATATATATGTGATTCCTCTAGATCCAATATCTCTACTTAGATTGTCAAGAAACCAACTCAAGGAATCTTTATTCTCAGCCTCCACAATTGCATACGCTATCGGTAACATTTGATCATTGGGATATCTCCCAATTGCTTTCAGTAGTTGCCCGCCATAGTACCCTTTCAAAAAACATCCATCCAATCCAACAATAGGTCTACATACTTTGAATCTCACGACATCCGGCAAGACAAACATACAACCTTTCAAATCGGGGTATAATAGATCTCGAACGGGGTATTGTAGATTCATTATAAATTCTGGAGGCCAACTAAATTTAAGAAACACTGAACTTCCTTGATTTGATCTTAACAGTTCTGCACAATATTGGTTCATATAATTATATTGCTCTTCAACACTTCCTTCTAGGGAAGCACTAGCTGTAGCTTTTGCTCTTGATGCCTTGTCTTTCGATATTCCTACCACCCATTTTTCTTTTACTTAAACAACGATTTGTTTTATTTCAACATTTGGGTTCTCTCTAACTTTTGATTATATACGTTTACCCAACCACTTTGCAGTCAAAAGTTTATTTTAAACTCTCTACTACAAGAGTGTTTATCTTTCACAGTTCTCACTTCCCATGTATCCTGATTCTTCATTGGTGCTGCATATATTTGTCATGTATATCCGGGCTTGCAAATGTATCGAACCCTCCTATTATCATTCTTCATCAACTTTAAACCTACACCTATATGAATTGAGTATGTTGTCACTGCATCCTTAAAATGATCTTTTGATTTAAAAATCAAACCAGGCTCCCATTTCATTTCTTTCATATCCTTCAACATAGTAAAAATAGGTTGTCGAGGCTTTGTAGTAACGGCTCCACCTTCATCATCACTACTAAGTGATTGAATAGAATCACTTACATATTCTTCATCACTATTCTCTTTTAGAACCACTGATGTCTCGTTGAATGTTTCAACATTAGTATCACTTTCATCAAATAATTCTTCCTCATTCTCAAACTGAATATCTAAAGCACTATCTTCGCTATTATTATAATCATTTCTGAAAATTTCTTCATTTAAATCCATCATCAACAACCAACGTCCTATAAAAAATTATCAAAAAATTGATAGTTAATCGAAGAAATATCAAACCTGAGACTCTGTTTTAAGAATATAACATTTGAATACAACATTTCAATAAGCAGTTAATAGTTTTTTTGTAATCAAACACTATATAGTTCACATCTGTTTAAACAAATGTACAAGTTAAACAACTAAAATTTCACTAATACAACAATTTTAACAGCAAGATTTGACAATCTAGCTTCATGGATTTTCTATAGATTAAAATGGATTAAAATGTGCTGGAGTTCTCATGACATCAGACAACCCTACTGGATCTCATAATGTCAAAAAAATCGTAACCGCTCACAGTCCGACAGTAAAAATTGAAGAATACTGAAAAGATTATGATTAGGGCAATTTACACTGGAGATTACTTTTAGATGACCGAACCTTAGACCTAACAGAAAGAGGACGGAGAAGAAGAGATCGAATGAAGGCAATGAGAAGGTAGTGAATCGAGTGAAGAAGTGGAGAAGGAAGAGGGATTTGACGTAGCATTTACTTGGGCGACTGGGCGCAGCAACACCGGGAGGGAGAAACGACGAAATGGGGGCAGCGTTCGGAGGGAGAAATCACGATCTAGGTGCAACTCCACCGGGAGGGAGAAATGACGATCTTGGGGCAACACCACCGGGAGGGAGAAATCGCGATCTGGGCGCAGCACCACCGGAAGGGAGAAATGGCGATCTGGGGGCAACACCAACGGTATAAATCGCGAAAAGGCGCAGCGATATTTTTAATCGGGAAATGGGGGCAGTGCCTGGAGTTTAGGTTTAGGTTATTCTTAAAATTAATGATTTTTTACTGTTTTGCCCTCAAATACTTAACAGAAAAGTTATGTGGGACTGATATCAGATATAAAGTAAAGAAAAGGGACTTATTTCGAACAAATAATAATTGTGGGACTGATTTCATAAAGCGGCAAAAGTTGTGGGACTGATTTGGTGGTTTTACAAAATGCTAACTTGCATGTTGATGTAATTCCCCGAAGTTAATTCACTAAGATATTTAGGAGTGAGAGTTTGTCTACTTGCAACTGACTCATATTTTTGATTTATTTGATATTTATTGCAAGGCATATTACACAAAGCATCATAGATGCTTAAAAGAAAAAAGAAAAGCTGGGGAACTAATCTACATTATCTACTCATGCATTTAAGTTTATGTATTTGCGATAGAGTCTTTGTCTCTCTTTAATAGTTGATACTCTCTTCATATTCAGTTAATATTTTCATTGCAATTTTACTTTGAGCCGATTTCAAGTAAGGCACAACTCTCTCGGAATTGCGGCTTTTAACAGATCGATCTTCATACAATTTAGCTTGGTTTTTAATATATGTCAAAAATAGAGACTGAGTCGGATCGGCTTGAACTCAATTTTGATTAGCAGCAACAACAAAAACAACAACACTCAAGCCTTTATTCTATTATAGTAGGGTCGGTTATATGGATCCTTTATCATCATTGAGCCCCATCTTTTGTCATAATCTCACTAATGCCTAAGTTCATGTCGAGCCCATCTTGCGAGTACGTATTCAAGCGCTAGCAGAACACTTGTATGGGTGCCACACTGTAAGTGCGCGATCATATTCGTGGCCCAGGTTTGAGCACAATTTCAATAATAATAATAATAATCTAGCTAAAAAAACCCATGCTTTGAACTAATTAGCACTACCTCCATTAAGATTTAAGACTGCGTTCTTTTCACGAGTTTTCAAAGGAGGTAATTGTGAAAATTTTTCGCGGAAGATGAGCAAGGTCGCAGGAACACTCAATCAAAATCAAAGCTAAGTAGAAATCAACAACAACAGAAGCAAAAGAGTCTCAATATAAAATTATCATCAACTTCTTTGCAAGGCGAGGTATACATGCGAGACATGATTTCACAATGTAGCAGATGGAAACAAAAAACTACAGACAAGAGTGAAATTGGCGGTCTGATGACAGAAATCGTCCAAGCCGTAAACCGCCAAGACAGCCCGCCGAAACTGCCAAGTTGTCAACCAGCAACACAAGCCGTGCAGACTGTTTGTTATTGAAATGCTGAAGAACTGAAAAATTATCTACCCGCGGATGAATCGGGCGAACTGCTTGAACTATCTGCTGTAACGGCCTCCCCAGCTCACGGTTCGAAAGGACGACCGTCGGCACACCCAGCATCCAGCTCGAAAGGGTTCAGTCTCAACCGATCAACAGACCATGCACCCAAACCCGTCTTCGGTCCACCTGCGGGTTGTTGGAGGCCGCAACCTCCCTTCGATGAGGGAAAGTCAAGTTAAGCGGGCAGCACAGGGCTTCCCAAGAGATCACCCATCTCAAGACTATTCCAGCTCGAGCACGCTTAACTATGAAGTACTTTTAACTCTAATCACCAATTGAGCTGCAACACAATTGGTGATGAGAAGTGAAAGAACTTTATAGTTAAGCGTGATCGGGCTGGAGTAGTCCTGGGATGGGTAACCTCCTGGGATGTCCCCGTAGGGGTGCTTTTTTTGTAACGGCCTCCTCAACCCATGAATCAAAAGGACGACCGTCAACACCCCTAACACCACGCTCGAAAGGGCTCAGCCTCAACCGGTCAGAAGACCATGCACCCCAACCCATCTCCGGTCCACCAACGGGATGTTGGAAATCGCAACCCCAACACCTCCCAGGGTGATTGCTGACCCAGACCGCAGAAAAAGATAACAAAAATCAGAACCCGACTATCCGCCAACACCAGACCGCCTAACCAACGACGGACTCTGCAGTCTGCCCAATCAGACCGCCCACTTCCACTTCAACAATTGTAACAGTAATTGATTTTGATCAAAAAATTAAAAACTCATAGAATTTAAAATTGGTTCAAAAATCAAAACAAACTCGATCTTTTTATTCGTACCAAACAAACTCAGCCTAAAGAAATATTCCACATGGAGAACATTTGAGTGGACCCTAATTAATATTATATTCCCTGTCCAATCTTAATTGCATAACTACCTGCATGATTGAAGCCGTCACCAACCTGGCTTATATCTGCTGCTTCCATAGCTATCTTCTGTCTTCACCACCAGTTATCAGTTATCGCTACATAGCCCATGCATGTATTTATTTATTTATTTATTATTATAAACTCCAGTTTTAAAATTAGCAATGGCCAAAATAATATCTTGGTCGTCATTTTTTTTCTTCTGTCGTCACTTCACCCTAAATTTAATATATATTTTAATAAAATGTGGCCAAAGTACATTAATACAAATAAAAATATAGCATATTCTGAAATCATTATTATTTAATCATCATGCTCTAAGCCTAGGATTTTGTGTTAAACATGGGCAAAACTTCGACTCACTTTGATATTCACACAAAATGAATGCAAATATATATACCAAGCTAGCTACAAGATATTCTATTTATAATATGGCACAAATTATGTTAAAATTAAATTTGTTTACTGTACAGAAAGTATTGTACTAATCGTCATAATTAAGGACCTTAATTCTCTTGTGAGCTATTTGTTAGCGAAAGGCGATTAAGAAAACGCACTGTGAAAAGTTAAAGCAAACGCAAAATTTAGTGGCCCAATAATGAGGTTTCGAGGGGGCGATCGGTGAGCCACAAACGCTCTCCTCCGCTTTCATCATCTATTACGAAGCTTCCTCGCAACTTCCTGCTTCGACCCTCCAGAAAAAAGATCTGTTGAGCATGTGAGACGCAATCTTTTGCTTGTCTAAATTGCTTCAATTCGTCGCTCGCAGAAGTTAATTGATGGCGATTGATGCGCAAAAAAACAGCCGTGTACGGTGCCGCACGAAAATTTAATCAAAAAATTATTAGGCTTCCGGCAATCGCCGGTGGATGGATCGAGTGAAAATCGTCCGGCCGGCGAAAGTTCGCGCGAAGCTTCCTGGAAGCAAATGCGTCCAAAATTGGCTGCATGTAGATGCGTGATGCGAAGCCGGAGACGTGGATTTGCGGAGAACCACGCGAGAGGGAGGATTCGTGAGCTTGATCTCCTCTGGTGGCGACGATTTAGGCTTCGTTTGATTAGGCGGTGTCGGGAGCAGCCGACGGCTGGAAAGGGAGCTTTGGGAGCGGAAGAAGGAGGTGAGGATCGAAACGAAGTGGCGGGGGGTCTTTTCCTCCTTGCTGCGGGCGCAAACCGAGCAAACGGAGACGCCGCTCCAATATTTAGGGTATATTTGGTTCGGCCGTGGCGGGTGCATCCGGTGGGTTGAAACGACACTTTGGAACCGGAGGGGGAGAGGTGAGGGTCGAAACGAAACGGATCAGAGCCGTTTCCTCTTTGCCGTGGGCGCAAACAGAGACGCCGCTGTCCAGTAACTTTTGCCGGAAAAGCCGGCAAAACGTTTAAACAAATTAAAAGTCTTAAAGGGACCAGCATGCCACATGTGCTGCTGGTAACAGTCTTTCTCGACTAACCAGGTCCAAAACAATACAATTCAGCCAGCGGCCAGCTTTAGGCTCTCGGCCCGTTTGGGATTGCGTTTGCTGGAGTGATATTTTTGGCAATCTTCATTTTCGGTCGCAATCTTCATTTTCGGTCGAAATGGTTGAAATTTCAATTTTGAACTGCTTCATGTTTTCAATATGGCAACTTTTACATATAGTTTTAATTAATTAGCCTTGACGCTTTAAAAATAGCTTCGGTATATTAGTTTAGTTTATAAAAATAGAATAATAAGTTTATAGGATGGGTCATTGTTAGGATTAATTCATTGGTTTTGGCATCAAATAATATATCCATTATTTTTATTTTAGGGTCTGTTTGACGAGGCACCGCTGGTGAGCTTGGACAAAAACGTTATCGTCAATCCTCATAGATTGTAAGTTTAAGAAAAGAAAACTAGTTTTGAACATAAAGGTTGATAAAAATTAGTGAGGTCAGGTTAGATGTTCACGAATAAAATACTTCAGATCGGTCCTTGACAAGATTTTCTATCAAACTTTTCACAAACTGAAATTGGGCATAAAACACAGCGTTTTTATGACGGACTGAT
Source organism: Platanthera zijinensis (assembly GCA_039513925.1). Taxonomy (NCBI): domain Eukaryota; kingdom Viridiplantae; phylum Streptophyta; class Magnoliopsida; order Asparagales; family Orchidaceae; genus Platanthera; species Platanthera zijinensis. The sequence goes on along the minus strand of CM077089.1, from coordinate 175,686,508 downwards.
TTAAAGAGTTTAAAGAGTGGCTAAAATATAGCATATATAATAAAGACCCTTCATATCTTCTTTATTGTTACATTTTATTCAAAGAGAGGTTTTGATCATATATTTGTATATATGTTGTAGTTTTAGATGCTTGAATGATAGATTGATATTAGATAATCATATTGAAAATCACATAAATGCACATAATAATTCTGAGAAAATGTGTGTTGCTTTGATGAATTGTAAACAAGGTATTTAAGTTGCATTTTGTAAGCAGGATGAGATATAGTGTACTCAATGTTGTACTCATTTGTGTTTGTCAGTAGATTGCATACGTTTTTTTTAAGACAAAGATTGTCTTTTGTGTGGACATGATGAGTCTAAAGAATCTAGTAATCGAGAAATCTTTTTTGAACATTTAGAAGTTCTTTTTCGTGGTATTGAAAAATGAAACTATTAATTGTCAACTAATATCTTCAAAAATCCAAAAAGATATAATTCCTTGCATTGCATTTAAGATACCAAAGGCAATTGTTAAAGATATTGTAGATCGTTGCTTCTTAATTTGATTAATGAATCAAGTGATGTGTCCACAAAGGAAAAAATGACCATAGTTTTTTTTGTTATGTGACTATCAAAGATCTCATTATGGAGCGTTTTTTTGAGTTTGTTCATGTTATAAACACAAGTGTCTTATCACTAAAGAAAATTATTGATAAATTGTTTGCAAAATATGACCTAATTAAGTATTTCTAAACTGGTGGGGTAATTAAAATTATGATGGTACTATCAATATGAGGGTGAGTTCAAAAGACTTAAACCTTTGATATTGTAGGAAACTTACTATGTTTTCTACATTTATTGTTTTGTTTATCAACTTCAACTAATATCAATAGTTGTTGCAGAATATTATTTTGAAGTTACAGAGATTTTCACGCGTATTAACATTATTTTGAATGTTGTTAAAGGCTCTTGTAAACGTCATGATTGTATTAGAACATTAAAAGTTGATCAAATTTAGAGCTTAGTTGCAGAGAGTTGGAAAGTGTTTGAGGGTCAAATCAACCGCTTGAATTGAAAATTGCATGAGACAAAAGATAAAATTTGCATTATGATGCAATGTTAAATTATATTTAGTTGCTCTCTTTTATTGTTAAGGCACTTGAAATTATCAAGAATTATGAGGCAGATGAAAATCAAAGAGGAATAAGAAATACTTTATTTACAAGTCTGTTGAAGTTGGTGACCGGGCGGTCTGGCGGTCTGTCTTGGCGGTTTGGAGACCGCGCGGTCTGGCGGTTTCCCTTTGGCGTTTTGATTGTTGTGTTGTTGCTGTCTGGTTGCCGAGCGGTCAGGCGGTCTCCCCTGGCGGTCTCTCTCTCTCTGGTGGTAGCCGTGCGGTTAGCACTTCTGTCTAACCGCGCAGCTTGTGCGGTTTGTTCTGTATATTCCGCTTAGTCCTGTAATTTTTTAGTCTCACATCTCTTATTTGTATTCTCTCATCTCTCCTCCATTCTATATAAGGGAGGGCATGCCTTTGTAATAGATACATTTTTCTGATAATAAAGTTTCAGTTATACCCGTTCCGGCTTGTTTTAGTTCGTTTTATAACATGGTATCAGAGGAATCGATCTTTGGCTCCTGATTCTGTCCGCTCTGTTCTCGCGGCTTGTTTCTTCCGCCTGCTTGCTTGTGCCTTAGTTGCGCGGCTTTCTTCCTCTTCTCGCGACCTGGTCTCGCGGCTTGTTTCTTCCGCCTGCTTGCGCCCTGTTCGCGCGGCTTCTTTTCTTCCTTGTCGCTGCCCTTTGTGTGCGCGACCTGTGCCGCGGCCTGTTGCCTTATTCGCCGTGTTTGCTTCCCAGCAGACATCTCTCTGTTCGCGTGGTGTCTCTCTCTTCTATTCGCGCGGTTTGATTTCTCGCCGCTCGACTTCTTTCCCTCTACTTGTTTCTGCGGCTTGGTCGTGGCTGTTCTGGCCGATGGTGTGCTCTCATCGTGACCGCTGTAGACCTCTTTCTTCTAACCGTTGCGATTTCTCTCTGTTCGCGCGGGTTATTCCTTATTTAGGCGACCTCTCTGCCCCTCGTCCTTTAGCCGCTCCTGCTTGTTAGTCGTCGCGACCTCCTATTTAGTCGCGCGGCTTGTGCTTCCCTCTTCTTCCTCTTTTGCCTTGCTCTGCATCTTGGTCGTGGCCCTTCTTGCCGCTGGTGTGCTGTCACCGTGACCGCTGCAGTTCTTTTGTTCCTCCCTTCATGGCTTCCATATACTCCTCTAAGCCGTTCGCCTCGGTGGTCACGTCTTCTGGTAGTGCCCACGTTGTTACTCAAGGAAAATGGCTGATCGACACCGGTGCTACTAATCATATGACCGGCAATCTCCAGTGTTTTTCTCTCCTCGAAACACATGGTCGGTTGCCCCCGGTTATTCTCGCTGACGGCTCTTCATCATCGGTTCATGGGACGGGGATAGTTCATGTCACTCCGTCTCTTCGCTTGGAGGATACTCTCTACGTGCCCAAGTTCCCGTGCAACTTATTATCTGTTACCTCTCTATGCAAGCAATTACAATGTTCTTTTACTTTTACTTCTACTACTTGCTCTTTTCAGGATCCGGACTCCCAACGGACGATTGCTACTGGGACTGAGAGTGGCGGCCTATACTTCCTGGACAACATTTCCGCTTTCTCCACCTTCTCCTCCACCTCCACAGATCTTCTCCAATGGCATCTCCGCTTTGGTCATGCTCCTCCTCATCTTCTTCGTCAACTTCTGCCCCACCTTCCTCCACAAAGTCCTCCGCTCAACTGTGAGGCATGTCAGCTTGGCAAGCATCACCGCTCCTCCTTCCCTCCAAAGCACATTCGTGGATCCACCCGTCCGTTTGATCTCATCCACTCCGATATTTGGGGTCCTTCTCCTACTCTGACCGTTGGTCGGGGTAGTTCATATTTTGTCACATTCATTGATGATTTCTCTCGCAGTACGTGGGTGTATCTGTTAAAAGATCGCTCCGAATTATTCTCTGTATGGACGTCCTTCTATCTCATGATCAAAACTCAGTTTAATGTTTCTATTAAAGTTCTTCGATCTGATAATGCTAAAGAATATATCAGTCATGACTTTCAGGCCTTCTGCATGCAAAATGGGATTATTCATCAAACTAGTTGTGTCTATACTTCCCAACAAAATGGGGTGGCAGAACGCAAAAACCGTCACCTTCTTGATGTCGCTCGCACCTTGATGACCCAGATGCATGTTCCTCGCTCCTATTGGGGCTATGCTGTTCTCCTTGCCTGCTACCTTATCAATCGCATTCCTTCCACCGTTCTCCACGGAAAGACCCCATTCTCCATTTTGTATTCGGGCAAGGAGCCGTTTCCTCTCCCTCTCCAAATCTTTAAATGCACTGCCTTTGTGCATGCCCCTTCTGCCACCCGTGATAAGCTATCCCCTCGCTCCACTAAATGTACCTTTCTGGGGTACTCCACCACTCAGAAAGGTTATTGTTGCTTTGATCCCGTCCTTCATAAGCAGTTCGTCTCTACTGACGTCACCTTCTTCGAAAATACCTCCTACTTCTCGGATGACTCCTCTCCTCTCCTCCCAGCTTCTGAGTCTCCTACTGTTCCCTTTGTTCCCTCGTCTCCTACTACGATATTCACCCCTACACCGTCCACATCCACTCCTCTCACTCCACCTTTCTCTCCCTCTTCTCCGCCACCGTCTCCGCCGTCGTCGCTCTCTACTCCTGGGCCAGCTCTCTCTGCCACGGATGCTCCGGATGCCGAGGGACCTACTGACCTGGATCTTCCTATAGCTCTTCGCAAAGGGGTGCGGACGTGTACCCTACACCCTCTTACTGCTGTTGTTTCATATGATCGTCTTACCCCTTCTCGCAGGGCCTTTGCTCTGGCTATCTCTGCCACTGCCACGCCCCGCTCCTACCAGGAGGCCCTTGCTATTCCTCACTGGAAGATGGCCATGGATGAGGAAATGTCCACCCTAACGGAGCGGGGTACTTGGACTCTTGTTCCTCCTCCCTTTGGTACTGATGTTGTTGGCTGTCGCTGGGTCTTTGTGGTGAAATTTGCCCCGGATGGCACTGTGGACCGTTATAAAGCTCGTCTTGTTGCTAAGGGCTTTACTCAGACCTATGGGGTTGATTACTTTGACACCTTCTCTCCCGTGGCTCGTCTCAGCACTATACGGGTCCTTCTCTCTGTGGCGGTCAATAAAGATTGGCCGATTTCCCAGCTGGATGTAAAGAATGCCTTCCTTTATGGTGATCTTCAGGAGGCCGTCTACATGAAGCAACCTCCTGGGTATGTTGCTCAGGGGGAGACATGAGTGTGCCAGCTGAAGAAGGCAATCTATGGCCTCAAGCAGAGCCCTCGAGCTTGGTTTGACAAGTTCAGCGGCATCGTGGCGGCCGTTTATTTTGTGCGCAGCTCTGCCGATCACTCTCTATTTATTCGCAAAACCTCCTCGGGGCTGGTGGTTCTTGCAGTATATGTTGATGATATTCTTCTCACTGGCGATGACCAAGAAGGGGTAGCCTTGACAAAGCGGCATCTTCGTCAACATTTGGTCACGAAAGATATGGGCTCTCCAAAGTACTTTTTGGGAATCGAAATCTCTCGGAAGCCCGACTCCTTAGTCCTCTCTCAGCGTAAGTATGCCCTTGATCTTTTAAAAGATGCAGGATTGACTGGGGACAAACCTTCCCGGTGTCCCATGGCTGTTGGAGAAGACAAAACCTGGACAGATGATTCGCCGCTTCTTTCAGATACTACGAGGTACAGGCGTCTTGTTGGTAAGCTTATATATCTCACAGTGACCAGGCCCGACATTTCCTATACTGTGGGCAAGGTGAGTCAATTCATGCAAACACCCAGGGAGTGCCATCTTCAGTCCGCCTTGCGGATCTTGGAGTACGTCAAAGCCGCCCCTGGGAAAGGATTGCTTTTTCAGAAGAATGGTCATCTGAGGGTTGAAGCATACTCAGATACGAGTTACGCTGATGACAAAGGGGATCGCAAGTCTACCTCCGGTTTTTGCACCTTTGTTGGAGGTAATCTGGTAAGCTGGAAGAGCAAGAAGCAGTCTGTTGTTTCCAGGTCCAGTGCTGAAGCAGAGTATCGGAGTATGGCGTCGACCACTTGTGAGCTAAAATGGCTACGGGCTCTAATGCTGGATTTAGGAGAGGTCTACAATCATCCTCTACCTATGTTCTGTGATAACAAGGCTGCCATATACATCTCCAAAAATCCGGTCTTCCATGAAAGAACCAAGCACATTGAGGTTGACTGTCATTTCATTCGTGAAGAAATCTTAAAGGAACAAATTTGCACTCCCTTTGTCACTTCTGATAAAGAGCTGGCTGACATCTTCATCAAGCCAGTTTCCGCCTCGTTTCATCATATTTGTGACAAGCTGGGCATGATCGATATATATGCTCCAGCTTGAGGGGGAGTGTTGAAGTTGGTGACCGGGCGGTCTGGCGGTCTGTCTTGGCGGTTTGGAGACCGCGCGGTCTGGCGATTTCCCTTTGGTGGTTTGATTGCTGTGCTGTTGCTGTCTGGTTGCCGAGCGGTCAGGCGGTCTCCCCTGGCGGTCTCTCTCTCTCTCTCTGGTGGTAGCCGTGCAGTTAGCCCTTCTGTCTAACTGCGCGGCTTGTGCGGTTTGTTCTGTATAGTCCGCTTAGTCCTGTAATTTTTTAGTCCCCACATCTCTTATTTGTATTCTCTCATCTCTCCTCCATTCTATATAAGGGAGGGCATACCTTTGTAATAGATATATTTTTCTGATAATAAAGTTTCAGTTATACCCGTTCCGGCTTGTTTTAGTTCATTTTATAACAAAGTCTATTGACTTTTTATTTTTTATTCCTTACGCATTTAATAAAGAGTAGCCATGACATACGAGTTATCACAAGCATTATGGAAGAAGGATCAAGACATTATTAATGTAATGAACTTTGTAAAAATTTTAAAGCAACTTCTCTTAATTTGAGAAATGACGATCTTGAATGGAACTCATTTATGTGTGAGGTATTATTTTTTTAGTAAACAACGTATCTAAATTTCTAATATGAATGAAAAATATATTCAAACAGAAATATCAAGACACAATAACAGAGAGTACAAATTATCATCATTTTTTGTGTTGAAATCTTCAATACAATGCTCAATTGAACTTTGAATGAGTTAAATGATCGTTTTAATGAAGTGAACACTGAACTACTTCTATGTATTTCTTATCTTAACGCCAGTGATCGATTTGCCTCATTTGATAAACCAAAATTAGTTTGTCTTGATAAAATATATTCATTTAATTTCACATGTATAGAATTGCAGCAACTTGAAGGGCAACTTGATGTGTATTATTAACATGGGTTTTTCACGAACTGACACATGTAAAGGAATTGGTGAACTTTAAAAAATATTGGCAGCCGGAGTTGAAAAAATAAGATCACTTTCAATTGGTTTTCAGGTTTTTGGAGTTGGCATGTCTTTTATCCATTGTAATTGTCACTGTTGAAAGAATATTCTCTACAATGAAGATTATAAGAATCATTTATTTAACAAAATTTGAGATGAATGGATGACTAACTGCAAGATAGTTTATACTGAAAAAGATGTTGTTGACGATATTAGTAATGATTCTATAATTACGAAATTTTAAAACATTTGTTCACGAAAAATGACAGGTTGAACGATATGAAAAAATGGAGTCATTTCCATCTTCCCCAGTCACGCGCCCCCACCCCGGGAGGAAGGCGGGGATTGTTGTACTCTCGAACCGCGTTGAGTTCCAGTACGTTGCATAACGCGCAGATGTTCCTCGATTCGTTCGATATGCATCCCGGGGGAAGTCGCCTCGCTGTTTGCCCCTTGTCTCGCCTCAATCGCTAACAACACATAGTCTCTCTCCAAGTTGCCCAGTTGATGCTCGCTGGCAACCCGCTCCATCTGCATATCGCGGTGCATGTGTCCATACTTCCGTAGAACCTCCGCCACCCACTTCTTCATCCCCTTAGAATCACTCGCATCACCAAGGCAGTCCTCCATCGGTTCAGGAGGGGGAGGCAGCGAGCACGCACCAGTGTCAGAGAACTCGGCTACTGAGATGTCCTAACTATCTACAAATGGGCGAGAACGAATATCAAAGTCAGCACCATCATGAAGAGAGGACGAGTGCTTCAACTAACCATGAGAGGGACCGACTTCTTTGTCGGGACGATGACGAGAAGGGCTTGATCGTCTTTGGTCTTAAGATAGTTTTCTCCTAAGTGTGAAAGAGACTAGCCAACTTTGATCGTGTTTTCAAGCATGTGTTTCATGACAAGTATGAAAAAGAGTAGCCATCTTTGACTTAAAAACTAATATGTGCACTTAAAGAAAGCTTCTAGAAAATTGTCCAAAAGAAGTTCCACGTCAAATGACATGTGTTTTTTTGATCGAAGGAAGCTTCATTCACATGTCATCTACCACCTCTACCACCTTGATTTTGGCCCTATAAATAAGCATGAAAAACGAGGGGTAAGACATCCACTTCTCTCCAAACTCAAGCATTGGACGATTTCTAAAGAGGCCTTTGCGACAATCACCTTAGTTTGTGAGAGCTTTCAGACATTATTTTACGACATTGACGAGTAGTACTGTTGAAGCAAAAATTTGAACTCAACGAGAGTTCGAAAATAGAGGCGTAGCCAACACCTACTTCTCCCAAGCTCCGACCCATGACTGGCTGAAAAGGACTTAGAACATACCCAAAGCCTCAGCAGGGAGGTCTCACCTCTAACTCGAAAGATCTCTGAGAGCTTCCCCTCCAAAGCCAAAAGCTGAGCTTGGAGCTCCTCAAAAAGCACCAGAAGATCTTAGGGAAAAATGTAAGCTTGCTTTCTGAAGAGCCCCTGCGGGTCTATTTATAGTCTTTGCTGATATGAAATTACAAAATTACCCTTGGCTGGTCTGCCAATAGCCAAATCCCGCTGTCATGAAATACTGAATGCAGGTCATGAGGGCATATAGGTAATTTTACCCGAGGTCAACCAGGTAAATTCTCCCTGGGCCCCACCCGGCGAGAACCCCTATTCTGAGAACTATTGATTGCCGAGAACTCTCCCGCCCTCACTCGGCAGGAGCTAAAGAGATGTCGAAGGATGCCTCAGACCGAGACAGTTCTGCCTTCCGCAGGGCGCGAGCCTTCTTGCCTGTCCCTAGGCAGAAGCAGTTCTCGGCCGGTGCTTGAGCGTGAGCGTTCCCACCCATTCATAAGCGGGAGCTCTTCTATTCTGAGGCCAAAAGTGAGCCCGAAGCTAGTCCAGACCCGACCCTCGGTGCCTCGGGGTCCTACTCAGCGAATATGGGATTGTATACAATCCCCGCTCTTTTTGAGCCCGCCCTGCGCTCAAAAAGACACGTCCAACCCGTAAATATTCGTTGAGCACGTGTCGTCCTGAAAAAAGAATCTTTTGGTGGGCCATCCCGTGCTATATATGTGTACAACCCCATATTCGCTGGGAGGGACCCAAAGGCTTCAATGGTCAGGATTGGGCTAGTCTCAGGTTAGCCTCGGGTTAACCCTAAGGCATACTTGGGGAGTTCTCGTCCTGTAGGAGCTCTCGCCAAGGGCAGGCCAAAGCTGAGGAAACCAAGGCAGATAGTCGAGCTCTCAGCAGGAGAGATCGTCGACCGACCAAGGCAGATAGTCGAGCTCCCGGCAGGAGAGATCGTCGACCGACCAAGACAGATAGTCGAGCTCTCGGCAGGAGAGATCGTCGACCGACCAAGCCAGATAGTCGAGCTCTCGGCAGGAGAGATCGTCGACCGACCAGGGCAGATAGTCGAGCTCCCGGCAGGAGAGATCGTCGACCGACCAGGGCAGATAGTCGAGCTCCCGGCAGGAGAGATCGTCGACCGACCGAAGCAGAGAGCCTGACTGCGGAAGCTCCCGCCTTAGGGAGAACTCCCGCCCAGGACAGGCGAGAAGGCCTTAGGTGAACCTTCTTTCGCATTAACATCATGACTACCTAGCGCGAGAACCTTCCTTTCAGGGGTTCTCGCCAAGGCGGGCCTAGAGGGGCCCCAGCGAGAGCCTTCTAGGCCGGAGGTCTCGCCAAGTGGGCCCACGGGGTGGGACCCGGAGTCCAGAGAAGATTATTTTATTATTATTATCCTGAGGTAAAATTACCCAAACGCCCTTAGGAGAACAGCGGGATTTGGCTATTGGCAGACCCCTCAGGGGTATTTCAGTATTTTTAGGTCAAAGGAAGACTATAAAAAGACCCATAGGGGCTCTTTGGAAGGCAGGCTTTCATTATTCTCCCACTCTAGTGCCTTCTGAGGAGCTCCCAGCCCAGCATTTGGCTTTGGAGGGGAAGCTCTCAGAGATCTTCCGGGTGTGTGGTGGGACCTCCCAGCTGAGGCTTTGGGTCAGTCTTTTGACCTTAGCAGCCAGTCAAGGGTCGAGATAAGAGAGAAGTAGGCGTCGGCTGCACTTTGGTTTGTGAACATTCGTTGGGGTCATTTTTGGCTTCAACAGTTCTGGTGCGGTGAGCGTGGAAGCAGCCGGTGTGAGAAAATCTCAAGTTAAGTCCCATGGCAGGAGGCGAGGGTGAAGGATCAGGCGCAGGAGGATCCCCCACCCGGGTGGACGAGGCGACGAAGAAGATGTTCGAGGACTTCAGGCGAGAAGTCATGCAGACGATCAGCTTGTCCTTCTCGGCAAGGAATGAGTGGGAGACGCCGCAGGTTCCGGTGGAGGTGGTTCCGCTGTTAGGCGAAAACGCTCCAGGGCAGTGCCCCGGGAAGGAGGTCCCGGTGGAGGCAGGCGAGAGGGACGTAGCCGCGCGGGAGCTTTTCCCAGGCCAGCGTCCCGAGAAGGAGCTTCCGGCGGATCTGGGCGAGAAGGAGGCGACGGTGCGGGAACTCTTCCCCGGGCATGGTCTCGCGGATCGGTCCAGCCAACCGAGGTCGCGAGACGGGCCTTCTCGCCAGGCGGGAGGCGAGACCCCCTTTAGTGAGCTCATTGTCTCGGCTCCAGTGCCGGAGGGGTTCCGGGAGCCGGACATGACCTACTACACCGGGAAGGATGACCCGGTTCAGCACGTGCAATGGTTCGAGGACGTGGTGTCCATCAGGCAAATGTCGGATGCCTTCAAGTGTAGGCTTTTTGCCATCACTCTGAAAGAGAAGGCCAGGGACTGGTTCCACCAGTTGCCGGCGAGTTCCATCTACAGTTTTGAAGATCTGCGCAGAGGTTTCTTGTTGAGGTTCTCGACTTCAAAGAAGCGGAAGAAGGAGGCTGAATGCCTGTTTGCAGTGAGGCAAGGGCCGGAGGAGACGCTGGGTCATTATGTTGACCGGTTCCAAGAGGAGATTCTCCTGGTCCAGGAGGTCCCGGGGTACGCGCTGATGCTTGCCTTCACCCTGGGGCTGAGACCAGGGTTTTTCAGCATGGAGTTGAAGAGAGTGCCCCCTCTCTCTTTTGAGGAGCTCATGGAGAGGGCGGCAAAGGAGATAGACTTCGAGAGGGCAAACCTTGCGTTTGCGAGGAAGCTGGCCAGGTTGGCCGAGGACGACGTGAAGGAGCCGGTGGTGGGAAGGCAGAGAGAGCAGAGGGAGCCGAGGGAAGATAGGAGAAGAGAAGAGCCCCGAGGGCAGGGGCAACAGCATGGGGGGGCCAGGGAGCCAAACAACCGACTGGGTTGGAGGCCTCAGGAGGGTCGCCCCCAGGGTCAGGGAGGACTTCAGGGAAGAGATAACTTCCGGGAGCCCAGAAGGCTGGAGCAGGGAGGATGGCGACAAGGACCAAGGGGTCATTTCCCACCGCCGCAGGAGGCTATGGAGGTGGGAAGGGGAAGAGGAAGAAGATTTCGGGGAGCGGAAGAAGGGGAGGAGGAGAAGGAAGAGGGGGCAGAGTGGCGTTGCCTTATTGTGACTTCCATCAGGAGGAAGGTCACGCAACGGCCACCTGCCCAGAGTTTCTGGAGATTAGAGGGGCCAGAGGGGCCGGAAGGCAGGATCCGCCTGTAAGGATCGTTGAAGTACAGCGGGAAGAGGTGGAGGACAGATGTGAAGACAGGATTGACGTGGGGACCCGAGGAGGGATCGGAGTGATCCACGGGGGAGTGGGGATCGAGGCAACCCGCAAGGGGAGCCTTCAAACCATGTTCCGCCGAGGGGTCGCCTCGACCTCCCAGGCTCCACCCCCAGAAGAGAAGATCACTTTCTCATCCGCGGATATGCCAGACTACGAGGATCCGTTCTGCGACGCGCTTGTGATCCAGACAGCGATAGAAAACTACACCGTCTCCCGGATACTGGTGGACAATGGGAGCTCGGTGAATGTGATCTTCAAGAAGGCTTTCGATGAGATGAGGGTGGAAGGAAAAAGGGTCCTGGCTTCTGATGGACCGCTTTTCGGCTTCTCCGGAGAAAGGAAAGAAGTGGAAGGGGGAGTGGGCCTGCATGTGAGGCTTGGGGGCGTCTCACGGAACTGTCGGTTCGTGATCGTGGACGCCCCGAGTAGTTACAATGCCATCTTTGGACGCCCCCTCATCTGCGCCTTTCGCTGTGTACCCTCCTCGTACCACCAATGCCTCAAGTTCAACAATGGAGGGGTGCAGGTTAGGATCAGGGGGGATCCGAAGATGGCAAGGCAATGCTATGTGACGGCGGTTAATACCGTGTCGTGGATGGCGGAGGCAGAGGAGTGGGAGAAGGAAATGGCTGAGCAGGAAGGGGTTGAGAAAGGGGAGATAAGCCTGGGAGAGGCGATGGAGGTTGTTGAGGAGTTGGCAGAGGTGGAGGAGATCAGCCTAGAAGAGGCAAGAGGAGTGATGGATGAAGAAGAGCAGAGGCAGGAGGAGAGTCTGGAGGAGGCGATGGAAGTCGATGAGGTTGGGGGAGAGGAGCTCGAGTTTGAGCAGGAAGAGGCAAGGGTAAGTTGGGAGCGGTCGGGGCTGGAGCTGGCCGAAGAAGTGGTGGAGATGGAGGTGCTTACAAGAGCGGGGGAGGCGCAAAGGATTCGGATCAGCGGAGGCTTGAGCCTCGAGGATCAGGAGCGGATGCGAGCCTGCATCCAAAGCAACGTCGACATCTTCGCTTGGAGCGCGGCAGACATGCCGGGCATCGACGCGGACGTGGCCTGTCATCGCTTGAACCTGGATCCCAGAGCCTGCCCCATATGCCAAAAGATGAGGGCCATCACCACCAAGCTGGAAGCCCCCATCCGAGAGGAGGTCCAAAAGCTCCTGGACGCAGGCTTCATCTCAGAGATCCAGTATCCAGGCTGGATCTCCAATGTGGTTATCACCAGATCCGGATGCACCCTCCTGATGTCAAGGATGTTTCCTTCATCACGAGAGAGGGATGCTTCAGCTATAAGATGATGCCCTTCGGATTGAAGAACGCAGGGACGACGTACCAACGTATGATGGATCGAATCTTTCGAGATCAAAGGGGGAGGAACCTGGAGGTCTATGTGGATGACCTCATGGTCAAGAGCAAGTGTGTTGATTCCCACCTGCGAGACTTGGAGGAGACATTTGCCACCCTGCGAAGGTTCAAGATGAGGTTGAACCCCTTGAAGTGTGTCTTCGGGGCTAGTCACGGGAAATTCCTCGGACACCTCTTGACTCCCGTGGGGGTAGAGCCTAACCCCGATAAGGTTAAGGCTATCCTAGACCTGGAATCGCCTCGCAGTGCCAAGGAGGTCCAGCGCTTGACCGGGAAGTTGGCCGTGCTAAGCAAGTTTCTCTCTCGGTCAGGGGATAGATGTTCCTCTTTCTTTAAAGTACTCCGTGGTAACCAAGTATTCGAATGGACGGCCGAGTGTGAAGAGGCTTTTCAGGGGCTGAAGAGGCAACTCTCCCAAGCTCCGTTACTTCAAAGCCCGAAGGAGGGGGAGGACCTAGCCTTGTATCTCGGAGTGGGGGGAGAGGCAGTGAGCTCCGTCTTGGTTAGGGAAGAGGGGAAGAAGCAATTACCCGTCTATTATGTAAGCCGAATCTTAAAAAAGGGGGAGCTCCGATACCCCATCCTGGAGAAGCTAGCATATGCTTTGGTCATCTCAGCTAGGAAGCTTTGCCCTTACTTTCAAGCACACTCGATTAGGGTGGTAACAGACCATCCCCTTCGCAAGGTCTTGGAGGGGGTGGAACATTCAGGAAGGTTGGTGAAGTGGTCCATCGAGCTAAGCGAGTTTGACATCTCTTTCGTCCCGAGGCTCTCCATCAAAGCCCAGGCCGTAGCGGACTTTCTGGCGGACTATGTTACCGAGGCCGAGGTTGAGGAACCAAGGCCGCAAGAAGCGTGGAAGATGGTCGTCGACGGGGCCTCAGGAAGACACTCCCTGGGAGGAGGTGTGGTGTTGGTAAGCCCTCAGGGAGTTACCGTAGAGCAAGCAGTGACTTTCCACTTCCCTGTAACCAATAACCAGGCGGAGTATGAGGCTGTGATCGCTGGCCTTCGCTTGGCAAAGGAGCTGGAAATCCAGGATGTGGAGTCCTTCACCGACTCAATGGTGGTAGCCTCGCAGATCCGAGGCGAGTTTGAGGCCCGGGAGCCGACTCTCGCGAGGTATCTATCAAAGGTAAGAACTATTATTGGAGGTTTCCGTTCTTTCTCTATTCAACATGTTCCCAGGGAGGAAAGCATGGCAGCTGACCGATTAGCAAAGTTCGGGCCTCGGGGTGGAGGTACCCTAACCGAACTATTTCGGCCAGCCATTGAAGAGGGGGAGGTGATGGAGGTGAATCGGCGGTCCTCATGGGTAGATCCGTTGGTGACCTTCTTGACCACAGGAGAACTGTCGGAAGAAGTCAAGGATGCAAAGAGCTTCAGGCACAAGGCGGCTCATTACCTGATGTTGGAGGGGAGCTTGCATCGGAAGATGTTGTCAGGGCTCCTCGCGAGATGCGTAACCGAGGAGGAAGTCCCGAGGATCCTGGAAGAGGTGCATTCTGGAGAATGCGGCAGTCATTCAGGAGGAAGGACATTGGAAGCGAGGGTGATAAGGCAAGGATATTTCTGGCGGACCTTAAGGAAGGATACAGCTGAATTCGCAAGGAGGTGTCGGAAGTGCCAAGTACATGCTCCTCTCCAGCTCTTGCCCGCCCAAAGGCTTCGAAGCATCACGGCGCCATGGCCCTTCGCCATTTGGGGAATGGATCTGGTCGGACCCTTTCCTCCAGCTAGCGGGCAGAGGAGGTTCCTCCTAGTTATGATTGACTACTTCTCCAAATGGCTGGAGATCAAGCCGTTAGCCAAGGTAACCTCCCAGGTCATCAGAAACTTCGTTTGGGGGGAAATCATTTGCAGGCACGGATTGCCCCAAGCGATAGTGACGGACAACGGTCCTCAGTTTGCCAGCGAAGAATTCATTAGTTTCTGCACCCAATTGGGAATTGACCTCAGGTTCGCCTCTGTCCATCATCCACGGAGCAATGGCCAGGTGGAGGCGGCAAACAAAGTCATTGTCAACTTGCTCAAAAAGAAGGTGGAAAACCTGAAGGGTAGCTGGGTGGAACAGCTCCCTTCCGTCCTGTGGGCCTTGCGAACAACTCCGAACACGGCCACAGGAGAGACCCCCTTCAAGCTCTCTCATGGGTGTGAGGCTGTCCTCCTGGTGGAGTTCGAGGTTCGGTCCCCGAGGGTCGCGGCCGCAGCTGAGGGAAGCGAAGCTTGGAGGTTGGAGAATGAGGAAGGGTTGCGTTTCTCATTAGATATGGTGGAAGAGTTGCGAGATGTTGCCGCCATCAGGCAAGAAGAAATAAAACGGCGAATGGCTCGGTACTTCGATAAGCACATCAGAGTCAAGCAATTCGCCGAGGGGGATCTGGTACTGAAAAAGGTCGATGCCGCGGGAAGGTCGGCCGCGGTCGGTAAGCTCAACCCTAGCTGGGAAGGGCCTTATATAGTAGAGAAGGCTCTGGTTAACGGAGGCTATTATCTCCAGGATGCGGAGGGAAGGACCTTGAGCCACACCTGGAATGGTGATGACCTGAAGCGCTTCTACCCGTAAGAGGGAAAGAAGGATTGTAATGTTGTAAACAACTATTGCATTTTCAATAAGTTATTTCAGAATGTTGACTATCGCTGAGTGTGCTATCTTTATGTTTTTGTTTTAACTGACTATGGCTCCTCGTCTCAGTGATAGAATAGGCCTGGTGGAAGGAATCTTCATCAACACCCCGAGCTCGGCTCGGCCCCAGGTAGACCCGCTGCGCAGGCTCTCATCTAGCTGGCAGGTCCGAAGGCTCGCCTGTGGGGGAGAGGTTTGGTTATCTTCATCAACACCCCGAGCTCGGCTCGGCCCCAGGTAGACCCGCTGCGCAGGCTCTCATCTAGCTGGCAGGTCCGAAGGCTCGCCTGTGGGGGAGAGGTTTGGTTATCTTCATCAACACCCCGAGCTCGGCTCGGCCCCAGGTAGACCCGCTGCGCAGGCTCTCATCTAGCTGGCAGGTCCGAAGGCTCGCCTGTGGGGGAGAGGTTTGGTTATCTTCATCAACACCCCGAGCTCGGCTCGGCCCCAGGTAGACCCGCTGCGCAGGCTCTCATCTAGCTGGCAGGTCCGAAGGCTCGCCTGTGGGGGAGAGGTTTGGTTATCTTCATCAACACCCCGAGCTCGGCTCGGCCCCAGGTAGACCCGCCGCACAGGCTCTCATCTAGCTGGCAGGTCTGAAGGCTCGCCTGTGGGGGAGAGGTTTGGTTATCTTCATCAACACCCCGAGCTCGGCTCGGCCCCAGGTAGACCCGCTGCGCAGGCTCTCATCTAGCTGGCAGGTCCGAAGGCTCGCCTGTGGGGGAGAGGTTTGGTTACCTTCATCAACACCCCGAGCTCGGCTCGGCCCCAGGTAGACCCGCTGCGCAGGCTCTCATCAAGCTGGCAGGTCTGAAGGCTCGCCTGCGGGGGATAGGTTGGCTCTTGCGATACTTTGTTCTTGGCCACTTCTGCATTACAACGAACTCGACTCGACCCTGGGTAGACCCGTTGCGCAGGCTCTCAATAAGCTAGCAGGTCCGACGGCTCGCCGGCGGGGTAGGGGTTTGATTGGTTGGAAAAATAGGTGGGTAGGGCCCTGACCTAGACTAAAGGCAAGGCCCTAAAAGGCCTCGGCCAGTAAGGGTCTCGCCCCAATGGTCTCGGCCAGTAAGGGTCTCGGCTCAAAGGTCGCGGCCAGTAAAGGTCTCGGTTAAAGGGGGGGTTCTCGCAAAAGGAGGCTCCTGGCGGACCTGGGCAGGACGACTTAATCGACGGCGCGAGGTTCCCGCCTAACTGATATCTAAGGAAGGACACCCTAAAGAGACTAAGGGTCTCGGCGGGAGCTCGCGCGGAAGCCGTTCGGCAGAATAATATACATTTAAAACACACAATGACAGTGAAAAATGAAACATTACTTTATATAAAGTTAATTACAGAAGTGAGGAGTTTCTCGCTCATTACAAAAGGGTATTCAAAATAAAAGACACCTTAAGGGGACGCGCTATAATCCCCACTGGTGCTCTCGCTTGAGTCATCGCCAGAGCCCTCTTCGGATGTCTCGCCAACGGCGGTAGAAGACCTCGGGACGTCTGAGAGAGGCGAGTCCGGCGCGCCCGGGGGTTTGGGAACTGGATCGTAGAGCCAAGGGAGAAGTTGGCGAGCGTCGATGGTCACGCCGTCCTCCCGGAGCAGCTCGACGTCTCGCAGCGTCTCGAGCGTCAGCTTGACGGTCGCCTGAGCGTTGGCTTGAAGCAGCTTGTCCACGTCATACTCCGAGAGGTAATGACTCCGCAGCCTCGCATCTAGCTCCGGAGGCGGGACCTTCGCCAGCTCTGCGCGGAGCTGTTCCCTCAGGAGGACGCTCTCGCAGCGCGCGTTGGCCAGCTCTGCGCGAAGCTCCCTGACTTGGGCAGAATCCTGCAAAAGGATTAAAAGAATTCAGTCTAGACACATTACACAGTAGTAACTTCGGGGAAACGGGGGCAAGGGTTCAGGAGGATCTCGCCTACCTCGGTCGCGGGGCGCAGAGACAGCGCCAGTCGAGCATCCGCAAGCTCCTGTTGAGCTCTCACGAGTTCTTCTTCCGCGGCGTGCGCGCGAGCCATCGCGTCCTCCCTCGCCTTGCGCATATCGGTGAAGTTCTTGTCAATGGTGATGCTTCGACGCGCACACATATGCGTAAGCTCGAACGCGCGCAATATGGCCCGGGTGGCGTCGAAGGCTAGGAGGCGGGTGGACATCTGGTCAAACACGCCGACATCCTCCCGGCTGTAGAGACCATATCCAAGCGAAAAGGCCTCGCCGGTCACATTTTCCCCCTCCGCCCATCTGGGAAGGAGGGTCGAAACCCTGATCGAGTTTGACTCAGGGTCCCATTCCATCTGAGGCTTCCCCTCCGAGTCGGCGTACCTAACGCCGAAACCAAAGTTCCGGTGCCCTCTCGGCACCTCCTGGGGCGGGACGCTAGCGGAGGTTTCGGCGGCGACCACTTCTCCCCCAGCCTCGCTTGCGGCCGATGTGTTCCTGGCGGAAGCCTCGGCGCGGCTCTTGGCGGCGGCATCCATCTCGCTGGCCATCTGAAGGATCGCTTCAAAGGACCTGCCCTCGGGAGGAGGTTGGACGGGCGAGACCACCAACGATTTCCCCTTGTCGGCGGCAGAAGGCTTGGGCCTCTTCAGCGCGCGGAGAGGAGGAAGGGTGGCCTTCCGCTTCTTGGCCGGTGGCGGCATGGAAGGGGCTGGATCTTTTCGGCAGGCGCTGGCGCTAGCTTCCGCAAGCGCAAGGGAGCCTCTCGCAGCCAGGCCCTCGACACCCCGGCCTTCAGCAAAGGGCTGGCACAGAGGGACCTCCCGCTCTCCTGCAAAGACAGCGTTTCAGCGCTAGGAAACCTTTGACGAAAGAGGGAATCTGAGGCGAGACCGTACCTTCGCCCGAGTGAACGAGGGGGAGGGAGTCGACGTCCCGCCGAAGATAGGGGACGTCGAACTCCTTGGTCCCGAAGAATTCCAGGATTGCGCTCTCGCGCGATCCCAGAGCAGGCGGCTTGTAGGCAGCGTCCTCATACTGGACAGGCTGAAGCGGGACGTTGCCGAAGTCCCCGCTGACATAGACGAATTTCTCGCCCCAGTGATGGTGCTTGTTGGCGAGACCGGTAACTTCGAGCTGTTGCCCAGAGAAGAAAACTACCCCCCCCCCCTTGGCACGGAAGTTGAATAGCTTCCGGAAGATGGGCAGACTAAACTCGATCCTCTCGGATCGCATATAGCATATGAATGCTATAAGTATCGCGACTGAGTTCGGTTTAGCTGGGCGGGAACCACCCCATAATAGCGGAGAGCTAGCCGAACCTCCGGCCAAAGGGGGAGGCGGAAGCCCACCTCGAAATGCTCGAGGGGGATGGCAAGCTCTCCCGCCCCGGGAGTATTCACCCTATCGTGATTCCCCGGGTTCCGCGCCGAGAAGCCGGAGGGAACGTAGCGGTCGACGATCACGTTGTACTCGTCTAGGGTGAGCTTGCAGGAAGGGAAGAGGTGTTTCTGGAAGGCTTCCGCGCAATGGGCGCGACCCTTGTTCTCGCCAGGCATGGCTGGTTCGTGAGTAAGAGCGAGAGCTGGAGGGGGGTCGAAGCGGAAGCAGGAACGCGAGAGCACGGAGGGAAGGCTGAGGTTCCGGATCGAAGAAGTAAATGCGGTTGGTAGACTTCTCTATTTATAAGAAACGTAATCATCATGAATTCATCCGACAGAGAGAGAAAGTGACAGCGGAGTACAGCTGTCAGAGTCCGGGCTAACGGCGCCTCGGTTCTCCCCCTCGGGATGGCAGCGGTCAACGGTCGTTTCGGGTTTCGACGTGACTACCTGGATTGGCGCAAGCCTCCTGGATTGGCGCAATCCTCCTAGATTGGCGCAAGCATCCTAGATTGGTGTAAGCGTCTTAATTAAAAAGCCTCGCAGAGCAATAAAAAGAAAAAGGAAAAGAGAGACAGGAGTAGAAGCGAGATTCTCGCTAGCGCAAGCTGGATAAAACTTAATTGGTAATAATGTTTATTATAGATACATTGAAGAAAAAACAGAGATACATTGAGATTCAGAGCGTGAAGGCTAGTAGGGCTTCCAGCTCCATCGTCCTCGTTCTCGCCGCCTAGTTCTTGGGGGCGCCGACGGGTTGAAGTAAGACGATAGCGTGGTACACCCAAGGTTGATCCGCCTGGCGTAATCCCGGATCTGCGAGATGCACCTCCTTGGCGAAGACTCGGCGGAAGTCCCACGCGGGCAATCAGTCTCGCCCAAGAAGAAATCCCGCTCCAGAGCCTCCAGCCTTTGCTCCACAGATTCGCGGAATGCTTTCGCCGCAGCAGTATGGGCACGGTCTCGCCGGATAAGCTTGGCCAGGATGACCGAGATCTTCCTCCGTCTCCCCTTCGCGCTCCCAGCACTGTTCAGGGTTTCCTCTATCTCGCCAGACGAAGGGAGAGGGGACTCTTCATCCTCTTCTTCCTCGTCTTCTTCTTCCTCTTCTTCCCCTTCCTCGTTGACTCCCGACCGCAAGCCAGGATCATCTGCGAAAGGAACGTGCGAGAATTTTGGTTAAAGCATGGCGATCAACGGTTTTAAAAGGTCTCGCATACCTGCGGTTGGGCGAGAACCGTCAACCAAAGTTGGACGAGAAGGCCCGGCCCCTCCGTTGGTCCCATAAAGAAGGTGAAGAGGCTTGCCCAGCCCCGGGCGGAAGGGCTCGCGCGCGATGATCCCAGCCTGGCCGGAAGCAGGAGGGGAGTTGTCTTTTCTCAGGGGACGATCAGCATCCTTGAGAGTAGCAGAAGGTTCAGAAGCCGCCCCTCCCGCCTGCAGGATAGGATTGGCTGCCGCAGGAGGCACTTCAACGGTTCTCGCTTCATCTGCCCGGGTGGTTAGACCCGGGTCGGCGGGAGTTGGCACTGCGAGAAGACGGTTCAGAAAAGAAAAGGTCGGGTCGAAATACTGACAAGGGAAAATGTACCTATCGTTCCGGTTTCGGCCGGAGGAATCCTCTCCAAGACCCGCGTTTGGTCCTTGGGTGAATGAGCGAGCAGGTTCGAAGAACTTGGCGGGATCTCGTCGCCATCATTAGGAGCGGCTTCCTGCGAAAGCTTACGTTAACTGTCGGATCCAGTGCGCAATCAGATCGATAGGAACGGTTGAAGGGCTTACCTTCTGCGGAGAAGGATCCCCCGCAGGATTGGGAGTGGGGGAAGGAGGATCCCTGTTCTCGCGAGAAAGGTCCTGCCGGACCGCCTTCGCCCTTTTCTTTTCCTTCTTCTTCAGCTCGGACGGCCCGGCGGTGGAAGTCTTTTTCGCTAACCATGGAGCCACTGCCGCACAGTTAGCCAAGGCCCGCGCTTGGGCAGCGGCTAACCGGTCTTGGAGGTCTTGCGGAAGCGGTTTGGCAGCACGTTTGGGATGCATGGTAAGCTCGCGCAAAGGTCCCGAGGGGCGAGAGCTCAGTCGTGAAAACAGTATTTCAAGGGCGAGGCATATGGTCGCCTATCGGTGCATATTTATAGCCGCAGTAGGACCCACCAAAAGATTCCCCTGGTTAGTTGGCACGTGTCCAGCGAATATTTCGGGGGTTGGACTTGTCTTGTCGAGCGCAGGGCTAGCTCGAAAAGAGCGGGGATTGTGTACAACCCCATATTCGCTGGGAGGGACCCAAAGGCTTCAATGGTCAGGATTGGGCTAGTCTCAGGTTAGCCTCGGGTTAACCCTAAGGCATACTTGGGGAGTTCTCGTCCTGTAGGAGCTCTCTCCAAGGGCAGGCCAAAGCTGAGGAAACCAAGGCAGATAGTCGAGCTCTCGGCAGGAGAGATCGTCGACCGACCAAGGAAGATAGTCGAGCTCCCGGCAGGAGAGATCGTCGACCGACCAAGGCAGATAGTCGAGCTCTCGGCAGGAGAGATCGTCGACCGACCAAGGCAGATAGTCGAGCTCTCGGCAGGAGAGATCGTCGACCGACCAGGGCAGATAGTCGAGCTCCCGGCAGGAGAGATCGTCGACCGACCAGGGCAGATAGTCGAGCTCCCGGCAGGAGAGATCGTCGACCGACCGAAGCAGAGAGCCTGACTGCGGAAGCTCCCGCCTTAGGGAGAACTCCCGCCCAGGACAGGCGAGAAGGCCTTAGGTGAACCTTCTTTCGCATTAACATCATGACTACCTAGCGCGAGAACCTTCCTTTCAGGGGTTCTCGCCAAGGCGGGCCTAGAGGGGCCCCAGCGAGAGCCTTCTAGGCCGGAGGTCTCGCCAAGTGGGCCCACGGGGTGGGACCCGGAGTCCAGAGAAGATTATTTTATTATTATTATCCCGAGGTAAAATTACCCAAACGCCCTTAGGAGAACAGCGGGATTTGGCTATTGGCAGACCCCTCAGGGGTATTTCAGTATTTTCAGGTCAAAGGAAGACTATAAAAAGACCCATAGGGGCTCTTTGGAAGGCAGGCTTTCATTATTCTCCCACTCTAGTGCCTTCTGAGGAGCTCCCAGCCCAGCATTTGGCTTTGGAGGGGAAGCTCTCAGAGATCTTCCGGGTGTGTGGTGGGACCTCCCAGCTGAGGCTTTGGGTCAGTCTTTTGACCTTAGCAGCCAGTCAAGGGTCGAGATAAGAGAGAAGTAGGCGTCGGCTGCACTTTGGTTTGTGAACATTCGTTGGGGTCATTTTTGGCTTCAACAATATGTGTGCTGATAAACGGCCATAAATCTGTCCCTGTCAATCGCTGCCCCGTGTCTGAGCTCTCGCGTGATCTCGAGATGTGTTTAAAACGTGTTGAAGGGCCGCTCTCGCAGGGCCTTCAAGATCGCATTAATGCGACGCAGGCGCGAGCTCTCGCGAACAGTACCTCGGTAGCCCCCTGGCTGGCGAGAAAGGCGTCAACCGCTGAGTCCTCACAGCTGAAGAAGAAGAAAAAGCGAGATCGGTCAAGCGGGACCTTCTTCGCGAGAACCGGGGCTCGCCTACCCCATCCCCGAGCCGCGCAGATAATCCTTCCCTTTCGCAGAAGGTACGTCTTTCCGGCTTTCTAAACACCAAGAGTATGAACTGATTAAGCAAAAGGATTGACAACTGACATGCAGTACTTCTCGCAGGAGGTGGATCGAGGTGATGGTGCCGGTTCCTCGCTGGCGCCCCCAGACTCGGCGTCTCGCCTTCCCGAGGATCCACCACGGGTCCCGGAGGCCATTCCTCAGGCCGACCCTCCGAGAACTCCAAGTAACCTTTTATCCCTACTACCCTCCTTTTATCATTCCAACCACAGCATTCCAAACTGTTAAACCGACTTCCCGCAGTGCCATCTTCCGCTAGTTCGGGTCTCGCTGCCCGGGAAAACGAACGAGCAGCTACTAACTTGGTCACCCAAGCGGCTAATCCCGCCCTACTGGCGGGAGGGGTGGCCACCGAACCCTTCGTATCCCCAAAGGAGGCCAGCCACCCTGCGAGAGAGGTCGACTCCCCACTGCTCTCGGCCAGGCCGAGATTACCTCATACAAGACCTTCCGCCCGGAGCGAGGAAAACCGCTCTACCTCCTCTTTGGAAAGGAGACTGAGGGGGAGTCCGGGCCTTCTCGCCTGCCGCCGGCCGGTAGCTCTCGTCGTCCCCCAGGTATGCGTGGTACTATCATAACCTTTACCATGCTCTCTCCATAACCATGGAGCTTTGCTTTTTCCAGGGGATGTGGACTCAGGAGCGGGAGCCGATGAGGAGGATGAAGAAGAAGATGAAGGGGAGGAGGAAGGGGAAGACGCCGAGAGCTCCCCCTTTTCTTCTTCTGATGAGATGGAAGAAATCCTGGACGGTGCCGGGAACGCCAAGAGACAACGGAAATGGATAGCGGCAATCCTGTCAAAGCTCGTGCGGCGGGAGCGGGCCATTGCCCTTGCGACGAAGGAACACCGCGAGATGGTGGAGCAAAGGCTGGAGGCCCTCGAGCGAGACTACTTCCTGGGTGAGACAGAGCGGCCGGATATGCCCACCGCCGAGTCGCCCCCTGGGCGATGCATCGCGCAGATTCGAGACCAGGCGTGACGGATTAACCTCGGGTGCACCATCTTATTCTCCTACTTCAAGCCGTGGGCTCCTCCGAGGACTAGACGACGAGAGCGAGGACGATGGCGCTGGGAACTGTATTGAATAACGCAGTCTCGCCTCCCCCGTCTCCTTGCCTACCCTTCTCGCAATGTACCCCCCTTTTTAATTTGAAACTTGACTGCTTGAGAATATCATTATTATTATTATCTGTTATGTGGCTCTCGCCCGGCGAGAGCCCCTCTTTTTCCTATTTCTACTTCATTGCTCTGTTTCAAGCTGTTATCTCGTTGTTTGCGCGAACGGACGTTGTCCGTCAATCGCAGCTATTTACGATACGGAATCTTCTAATTGGCTTAGGCGCCTGACGTGTGTCAGGGTGGAAAACGAGGCGTCGTTTACTTGAAGCATGACGATTGTACCCTCGCCATCTTTTTGGGAAAAACTATCATTACTGCGGTTTTCTATAAATAGACCGGTCTATCCACCGCATTTATTTCTCCGATCCGGAACCCTTGTCCTCCTTCTTGCTGCTTTCACGCCTTGCCGAGACATTCCCTTATTTCCGCCACCTTCTCTCGTTCTCGCGTTTCTCCCCGAGCTTTCGCCTTCAATCTCTTAACCACAATGCCAGGCAAGAGCGAAGGATGCTCCAACTGCGTGCAAGCCTTCCAGAGGCACCAGTTCCCTCCTTGCCGACTGACCATGGATGAGTATCACCTGATCACCTCCCGCTACATCCCTGCCGGTTTCTCCGCGAGAAACCCGGGCAATGACGATAGGGTAAATCTCGCGGGAGAGGGAGAGCTCGTCATCCCCCTCTAGCATTTTGAGGTGGGCTTCTGCCTCCCCCTCTGGCCCGAGATGCGCCAGGCCCTTCGCTACTACGGGGTGGTGCCTGCCCAGCTCAACCCTAACTCAGACGCCATCCTGGTGGCGTTCATCTGTTATATGCGATCGGAGAGGATCGAGTTTAGTCTACCTATCTTCCGGAAGCTGTTCGTCTTCCACGCTAAAGGCGGGATAGTCTTCTTCTCTAGTCAGCTGCACAAGACCTATGGTCTCGCAACCAAGCATCACCACTGGGGCGAGAAGTTCGTTTATGTTTCCAGCAACTTCGGCAACGTGCCCCTCGCGCCAGTCCAATATGACGATGCCGCCTATAAGCCGCCCACTATGGGGTCGCGTGAGAGCGCCCTCCTAGAGTTCTTCGGGACCAAGGACTTCGACGTCCAATTTCCCAGGTGGGACGTCGACTCTCTCCTGCATGTTCCTCCTGGCGAAGGTATGGTCTCGCCTTTATCTTGACATTCCATACTCTAAAATGTAGCGCTGAATGTTGTCGACTTTGCAGGAGAGCGGGAAATCCCTCGGCGCCAGCCGTTTGCTGAGACCGGGGCTGCGAGAGATCTGCTGGCTCTTGCGAAAACTACGGCTCTCGCCTGCCGAGAGGGGCCGGCTCCTCCCCCTCGGTCTGGTTCCGGGAAGCGAAATCCCGACACCTTCTTGTCCAGTCCTCTGAAAAGACCAAAGCCAACCGCCGTAGACAAGGGGAAGTCCGTGGCAGCCTCTCCCTCCCGAACTGCTGTCGAGGGTCGATCCCTCGCCGAGATCCTATCAGCAGTCGGGGAGGCGATCACTGCCGCCGGGGCTACCGTTGGGGTCCCTGCCGAGATCCTGCCAGCCGTAGGTGGGACTGGTGACGAGGGCGCAACCACCGAAACCTCCGCTCCGGCCCCGCCCCAGCAGGTGCCAAAGGGGCACCAGAACTTCGGCCTCGGCGTGAAGTGTCTGGATGCGAAAGGAAAGCCTCTGCTCCAGTGGGATCCCGAGACCAACCGGGTCTCCGTCTCTACCCTCCTCCCCAGCTGGGCGGAGCGTGACGAGGTCACCGACGATGCTTTTGCGTTGGGCTACGACCTTTACATCCAGGAGGATGCCAGCATCTTCGACCAAATGTCCACCCGACTCTTGGCCCTTGACTCCATCCAGGCCTTGTTGCGTGGGTTCGAGCTCGCGCATATGTGTGCGTGCCGGAGTATCACCATCAACCGCAACTTCGGCGAGGTGCTCAAGGCGAGGGACCAGGCGACGGCCCACGCGACAGCGTTAAAGGTCGAGCTGGAGGATGCCCAACAACTTCTGTCCTTGCGCCCGATGGAAGAGGTAAGCGAGACCTTTCAATGCACTCGCCCTCGTCCCTGTAATCCACAGCCCGTCTCTCCTCTGTATTGATTGGTTTCTCCCTTACGCAGGATTCTGCCCAAAGCACGGTGCTTCACACGGAGCTGGTCGGGATAAGGTGTAAGAACGTCCTGCTGAGGGACCAGCTTCGGTGCATGGAGGTGGCGGCGGCCGCGGTCCCGCCTCCTCTTTCGCTGGACGAGAGTTTGAGGAGCCTCCACTTCTCGGAATACGATATCGACAAGCTGCTGCATGCCAACGCCCAAGCAACGGCCAGACTTACCATTGAGACGATGTAGGACGTGGGATGTTTGAATGAGGGCGGCGAAACCATCGTCGCCCGCCAGCTTCTCCCGTCGCTCTTCGAGCCCATCCCTAAGCCCCCGGGCGCACCTGACTCCCCGCCCTCGGATGTCTCGAAATCTCCTACTGCTGATGGCGAGACATCCGAGGATGGTTATTGCAAGAGCTCGAGCGGGAGATCGAGCGGGGGGTATAGTGCGTCCCCCTGATGGGTTTCTTCCCCCCCCCTTCCTTTTGTCTTTGAAACGCGCGAGATGATCTCGCTTGTAATTACATTTTGAAAGATATATAGTACATGTTTGCATATTATGATTGATTTCTTACTTCTTTACAAGTGTTGTAGTGTCGGATACTTCTCAAGCTCGTTCTTGCTGATGCCTCCGATCTCCCTAGGATAGTCGTTGCCCTTAACGATCAATAGGTAGAGACTTGCTGAGAGATCAAGGCCCAGCGTGCCGTTTTGAGTGCCTTTCATCGAGACCCTTTTGCCGGGAGCGCTGGCTGTAGGTTCTTGAGGGGGGCGCCGCCCCCTTCACCTCGCGCGAGTGAGCGGAGTTTTTTTCCTAGGGCTCCTCGCCGAAAGCCTTCCCGCCGGGAACTCCCTCTGTCGAGATCCTCTTAGCCGAGACCTCTTAAGCAAGATTTCTCTCGCCTAAGGGGGTTTCCAACCTTTCCATTCTGCCTTCTAGGAGAGTCTTCAGACCTGTCAGCTAGATGAGAGCCTGCACAACGGGTCTACCTGGGGCCGAGCCGAGCTCGGGGAAATGCCAACATCCAGGTTGAAGCATCTCCAAGAATCAAACCTCTCCCCTACAGGAGAGCCTTCGGACCTGCCAGCTAGATGAGAGCCTGCGCAGCGGGCCTACCTGGGGCTGAGCCGAGCTCGAGGTAGTGTAAACATCCAAGCTAAAGTATCTTCAAGAACCAAACCTCTCCCCCACTGGCGAGCCTTCGGACCTGCCAGCTAGATGAGAGCCTTCGCAGCGGGTCTACCTGGGGCCGAGCCGAGCTTGGGGTAGTGCAAACATCCAAGCTGAAGTATCTCCAAGAACCAAACCTCTCCCCCACAGACGAGTCTTCGGACCTGCCAGCTAGATGAGAGCCTACGCAGCGGGTCTACCTGGGGCCGAGCCGAGCTCGGGGTAGTGCAAACATACAAGCTGAAGTATCTCTAAGAACAAAACCTCTCCCCCATAGGGGAGCCTTCGGACCTGCCAGCTAGATGAGAGCCTGCGCAGCGGGTCTACCTAGGGCCGAGCCGAGCTTGGGGTAGTGTAAACATCCAAGATGAAGTATCTCCAAGAACCAAACCTTTCCCCCACAGGCGAGCCTTCAGACCTACCAGCAAGATGAGAGCCTGCACAGCGGGTCTACCTGGAGCCGAGCCGAGCTCGGGGTAGTGCAAACATCCAAGCTGAAGTATCTCCAAGAACCAAACCTCTCCCCTACAGGCGAGCCTTCGGACCTGCCAGCTTGATGAGAGCTTGCATAGAGGGTCTACCTGGGGCCGAGCTGAGCTCGGGGTAGTGCAAACATCCAAGCTGCAGTATCTCCAAGAACCAAACCTCTCCCCCACAGGCGAGCCTTCGGACCTACCAGTTAGATGAGAGCCTACGCAGCGGGTCTACCTGGGGCCGAGCCGAGCTCGGGTTAGTGCAAACATCCAAGCTGAAGTATATCCCTGAACCAAATCTCTCCCCCCACGCGCGAGCCTTCGGACCTGCCAGCTAGATGAGAGCCTGCACAGCGGGTCTACCTGGGGCCGAGCCGAGCTCGGGGTAGTGCAAACATCCAAGCTGAAGTATCTCTAAGAACCAAACCTCTCCCTCACAGGCGAGCCTTCGGACCTGTCAGCTAGATGAGATCCTGCACAATGGGTCTACCTGGGGCCGAGCCAAGCTCGGGGTAGTGCAAACATCCAAGCTGAAGTATATCCGTAAACCAAACCTCTCCCCACAAGATGAGCCTTCAGACCGGCCAGCTATGTTGAAGCCAAAAATGACCCCAACGAATGTTCACAAACCAAAGTGCAGCTGACGCCTACTTCTCTCTTATCTCGACCCTTGACTGGCTGCTAAGGTCAAAAGACTGACCCAAAGCCTCAGCTGGGAGGTCCCACCACACACCCGGAAGATCTCTGAGAGCTTCCCCTCCAAAGCCAAATGCTGGGCTGGGAGCTCCTCAGAAGGCACTAGAGTGGGAGAATAATGAAAGCCTGCCTTCCAAAGAGTCCCTATGAGTCTTTTTATAGTCTTCCTTTGACCTGAAAATACTGAAATACCCCTGAGGGGTCTGCCAATAGCCAAATCCCGCTGTTCTCCTAAGGGCGTTTGGGTAATTTTACCTCGGGATAATAATAAAATAATCTTCTCTGGACTCCGGGTCCCACCCCGTGGGCCCACTTGGCGAGACCTCCGGCCTAGAAGGCTCTCGCTGGGGCCCCTCTAGGCCCGCCTTGGCGAGAACCCCTGAAAGGAAGGTTCTAGCGCTAGGTAGTCATGATGTTAATGCGAAAGAAGGTTCACCTAAGGCCTTCTCGCCTGTCCTGGGCGGGAGCTCTCCCTAAGGCGGGAGCTTCCGCAGTCAGGCTCTCTGCTTCGGTCGGTCGACGATCTCTCCTGCCGGGAGCTCGACTATCTGCCCTGGTCGATCGACGATCTCTCCTGCCGAGAGCTCGACTATCTGCCTTGGTCGGTCGACGATCTCTCCTGCCGAGAGCTCGACTATCTGCCTTGGTCGGTCGACGATCTCTCCTGCCGAGAGCTCGACTATCTGCCTTGGTCGGTCGACGATCTCTCCTGCCGAGAGCTCGACTATCTGCCTTGGTTTCCTCAGCTTTGGCCTGCCCTTGGCGAGAGCTCCTACAGGACGAGAACTCCCCAAGTATGCCTTAGGGTTAACCCGAGGCTAGCCTGAGACTAGCCCAATCCTGACCATTGAAGCCTTTGGGTCCCTCCCAGCGAATATGGGGTTGTACACAATCCCCGCTCTTTTCGAGCTAGCCCTGCGCTCGACAAGACAAGTCCAACCCCCGAAATATTCGCTGGACACGTGCCAACTAACCAGGGGAATCTTTTGGTGGGTCCTACTGCGGCTATAAATATGCACCGATAGGCGACCATATGCCTCGCCCTTGAAATACTGTTTTTACGACTGAGCTCTCGCCCCTCGGGACCTTTGCGCGAGCTTACCATGCATCCCAAACGTGCTGCCAAACCGCTTCCGCAAGACCTCCAAGACCGGTTAGCCGCTGCCCAAGCGCGGGCCTTGGCTAACTGTGCGGCGGTGGCTCCATGGTTAGCGAAAAGACTTCCACCGCCGGGCCGTCCGAGCTGAAGAAGAAGGAAAAGAAAAGGGCGAAGGCGGTCCGGCGGGACCTTTCTCGCGAGAACCGGGATCCTCCTTCCCCCACTCCCAATCCTGCGGGGGATCCTTCTCCGCGGAAGGTAAGCCCTTCAACCGTTCCTATCGATCTGATTGCGCACTGGATCCGACAGTTAACGTAAGCTTTCGCAGGAAGCCGCTCCTAATGATGGCGACGAGATCCCGCCAAGTTCTTCGAACCTGCCCGCTCATTCACCCAAGGACCAAACGCGGGTCTTGGAGAGGATTCCTTCGGCCGAAACCGGAACGATAGGTACATTTTCCCTTGTCAGTATTTCGACCCGACCTTTTCCTTTCTGAACCGTCTTCTCGCAGTGCCAACTCCCGCCGACCCGGGTCTAACCACCCGGGCAGATGAAGCGAGAACCGTTGAAGTGCCTCCTGCGGTGGCCAATCCTATCCTGCAGGCGGGAGGGGCGGCTTCTGAACCTTCCGCTACTCTCAAGGATGCTGATCGTCCCCTGAGAAAAGACAACTCCCCTCCTGCTTCCGGCCAGGCCGGGATTATCGCGCGCGAGCCCTTCCGCCCGGGCTGGGCAAGCCTCTTCACCTTCTTTATGGGACCAACGGAGGGGCCGGGCCTTCTCGTCCAACTTTGGTTGACGGTTCTCGCCCAACCGCAGGTATGCGAGACCTTTTAAAACCGTTGATCGCCATGCTTTAACCAAAATTCTCGCACGTTCCTTTCGCAGATGATCCTGGCTTGCGGTCGGGAGTCAACGAGGAAGGAGAAGAAGAGGAAGAAGAAGACGAGGAAGAAGAGGATGAAGAGTCCCCTCTCCCTTCGTCTGGCGAGATAGAGGAAACCCTGAACAGTGCTGGGAGCGCGAAGGGGAGACGGAGGAAGATCTCGGTCATCCTGGCCAAGCTTATCCGGCGAGACCGTGCCCATACTGCCGCGGCGAAAGCATTCCGCGAATCTGTGGAGCAAAGGCTGGAGGCTCTGGAGCGGGATTTCTTCTTGGGCGAGACTGATTGCCCGCGTGGGCCTTCCGCCGAGTCTTCGCCAGGGAGGTGCATCTCGCAGATCCGGGATTACGCCAGGCGGATCAACCTTGGGTGTACCACGCTATCGTCTTACTTCAACCCGTTGGCGCCCCCAAGAACTAGGCGGCGAGAACGAGGACGATGGAGCTGGAAGCCCTACTAGCCTTCACGCTCTGAATCTCAATGTATCTCTTTTTTTTCAATGTATCTGTAATAAACATTATTACCAATTAAGTTTTATCCAGCTTGCGCTAGCGAGAATCCCGCTTCTACTCATGTCTCTCTTTTCCTTTTTCTTTTTGTCGCTCTGCGAGGCTTTTTAATTAAGACGCTTACGCCAATCTAGGATGCTTGCGCCAATCCAGGAGGCTTGCGCCAATCTAGGAGGCTCGCGCCAATCCAGGTAGTTGCGTCGAAACCCGAAACGACCGTTGACCGCTGTCATCCCGAGGGGGAGAACCGAGGCGCTGTTAGCCCGGATTCTGACAGCTGTACTCCGCTGTCACTTTCTCTCTCTGTCGGATGAATTCATGATGATTACGTTTTCTTATAAATAGAGAAGTCTACCAACCGCATTTACTTCTTCGATCGGGAACCTCAGCCTTCCCTCCTTGCTTTCGCGTTCTTGCTCTCGCTTCGACCCCTCTTCCGCTCTCGCTCTTACTCACAAACCAACCATGCCTGGCGAGAGCAAGGGTCGCGCCCACTGCGCGGAAGCTTTTCAAAAACACCTCTTCCCTTCCTGCAAGCTCGCCCTCGACGAATACAACATGATCGTCGACCGCTACATCCCCGCCGGCTTTTCGGCGCGAAACCCGGGGAATCACGATAGGGTGAATACTCCGGGGGCGGGAGAGCTTGCCATCCCCCTCGAGCACTTCGAGGTGGGCTTCCGCCTCCCCCTTTGGCCGGAGGTTCGGCTAGCTCTTCGCTATTATGGGGTGGTTCCCGCCCAGCTAAACCCGAACTCGGTCGCGATACTTATAGCATTCATATGCTATATGCGATCCGAGAGGATCGAGTTTAGTCTGCCCATCTTCCGGAAGCTATTCAACTTCCGCGCCAAGGGGGGGGGTAGTTTTCTTCTCCGGGCAACTGCTCGAGGTTACCGGTCTCGCCAACAAGCACCACCACTGGGGCGAGAAGTTCGTTTATGTCAGCGGGGACTTCGGCAACGTCCCGCTTCAGCCCGTCCAGTATGAGGACGCTGCCTACAAGCCGCCTGCTCTGGGATCGCGCGAGAGCGCAATCCTGGAATTCTTCGGGACCAAGGAGTTCGACGTCCCCTATCTTCGGCGGGACGTCGACTCCCTCCCCCTCGTTCACTCGGGCGAAGGTACGGTCTCGCCTCAGATTCCCTCTTTCGTCAAAGGTTTCCTAGCGCTGAAACGCTGTCTTTGCAGGAGAGCGGGAGGTCCCTCTGCGCCAGCCCTTTGCTGAAGGCCGGGGTGTCGAGGGCCTGGCTGCGAGAGGCTCCCTTGTGCTTGCGGAAGCTAGCGCCAGCGCCTGCCGAAAAGATCCAGCCCCTTCCATGCCGCCACCGGCCAAGAAGCGGAAGGCCACCCTTCCTCCTCTCCGCGCGCTGAAGAGGCCCAAGCCTTCTGCCGCCGACAAGGGGAAATCGTTGGCGGTCTCGCCCGTCCAACCTCCTCCCGAGGGCAGGTCCTTTGAAGCGATCCTTCAGATGGCCAGCGAGATGGATGCCGCCGCCAAGAGCCGCGCCGAGGCTTCCTCCAGGAACACATCGGCCGCAAGCGAGGCTGGGGGAGAAGTGGTCGCCGCCGAAACCTCCGCCAGCGTCCCGCCCCAGGAGGTGCTGAGAGGGCACCGGAACTTTGGTTTCGGCGTTAGGTACGCCAACTCGGAGGGGAAGCCTCAGATGGAATGGGACCCTGAGTCAAACTCGATCAGGGTTTCGACCCTCCTTCCCAGATGGGCGGAGGGGGAAAATGTGACCGGCGAGGCCTTCTCGCTTGGATATGGTCTCTACAGCCGGGAGGATGCCGGCGTGTTTGACCAGATGTCCACCCGCCTCCTAGCCTTCGACGCCACCCGGGCCATATTGCGCGCGTTCGAGCTTACGCATATGTGTGCGCGTCGAAGCATCACCATTGACAAGAACTTCACCGATATGCGCAAGGCGAGGGAGGACGCGATGGCTCGCGCGCACGCCGCGGAAGAAGAACTCGCGAGAGCTCAACAGGAGCTCGCGGATGCTCGACTGGCGCTGTCTCTGCGCACCGCGACCGAGGTAGGCGAGATCCTCCTGAACCCTTGCCCCCGTTTCCCCGAAGTTACTACTGTGTAATGTGTCTAGACTGAATTCTTTTAATCCTTTTGCAGGATTCTGCCCAAGTCAGGGAGCTTCGCGCAGAGCTGGCCAACGCGCGCTGCGAGAGCGTCCTCCTGAGGGAACGGCTCCGCGCAGAGCTGGCGAAGGTCCCGCCTCCGGAGCTAGATGCGAGGCTGCGGAGTCGTTACCTCTCGGAGTATGACGTGGACAAGCTGCTTCAAGCCAACGCTCAGGCGACCGTCAAGCTGACGCTCGAGACGCTGCGAGACGTCGAGCTGCTCCGGGAGGACGGCGCGACCATCGACGCTCGCCAACTTCTCCCTTGGCTCTACGATCCAGTTCCCAAACCCCCGGGCGCGCCGGACTCGCCTCTCTCAGACGTCCCGAGGTCTTCTACCGCCGTTGGCGAGACATCCGAAGAGGGCTCTGGCGATGACTCAAGCGAGAGCACCAGTGGGGATTACAGCGCGTCCCCTTAAGGTGTCTTTTATTTTGAATACCCTTTTGTAATGAGCGAGAAACTCCTCACTTCTATAATTAACTTTATATAAAGTAATGTTTCATTTTTCACTGTCATTGTGTGTTTTAAATGTATATTACTCTGCCGAACGGCTTCCGCGCGAGCTCCCGCCGAGACCCTTAGTCTCTTTAGGGTGTCCTTCCTTAGATATCAGTTAGGCGGGAACCTCGCGCCGTCGATTAAGTCGTCCTGCCCAGGTCCGCCGGGAGCCTCCTTTTGCGAGAACCCCCCCTTTAACCGAGACCTTTACTGGACGCGACCTTTGAGCCGAGACCCTTACTGGCCGAGACCTTTGGGGCGAGACCCTTACTGGCCGAGGCTATTTAGGGCCTTGCCTTCAGTCTAGGTCAGGGCCCTACCCACCTATTTTTCCAACCAATCAAACCCCTACCCCGCCGGCGAGCCGTCGGACCTGCTAGCTTATTGAGAGCCTGCACAACGGGTCTACCCGGGGCCGAGTCGAGTTCGTTGTAATGTAGAAGTGGCCAAGAACAAAGTATCGCAAGAGCCAACCTATCCCCCGCAGGCGAGCCTTCGGACCTGCCAGCTTGATGAGAGCCTGTGCGGCGGGTCTACCTGGGGCCGAGCCGAGCTCGGGGTGTTGATGAAGATAACCAAACCTCTCCCCCACAGGCGAGCCTTCGGACCTGCCAGCTAGATGAGAGCCTGCGCAGCGGGTCTACCTGGGGCCGAGCCGAGCTCGGGGTGTTGATGAAGATAACCAAACCTCTCCCCCACAGGCGAGCCTTCGGACCTGCCAGCTAGATGAGAGCCTGCGCAGCGGGTCTACCTGGGGCGAGCCGAGCTCGGGGTGTTGATGAAGATAACCAAACCTCTCCCCCACAGGCGAGCCTTCGGACCTGCCAGCTAGATGAGAGCCTGCGCAGCGGGTCTACCTGGGGCCGAGCCGAGCTCGGGGTGTTGATGAAGATAACCAAACCTCTCCCCCACAGGCGAGCCTTCGAACCTGCCAGCTAGATGAGAGCCTGCGCAGCGGGTCTACCTGGGGCCGAGCCGAGCTCGGGGTGTTGATGAAGATAACCAAACCTCTCACCCCACAGGCGAGCCTTCGGACCTGCCAGCTAGATGAGAGCCTGCGCAGCGGGTCTACCTGGGGCCGAGCCGAGCTCGGGGTGTTGATGAAGATAACCAAACCTCTCCCCCACAGGCGAGCCTTTGGACCTGCCAGCTAGATGAGAGCCTGCGCAGCGGGTCTACCTAGGGCCGAGCCGAGCTCGGGGTGTTGATGAAGATAACCAAACCTCTCCCCCACATGCGAGCCTTCGGACCTGCCAGCTAGATGAGAGCCTGCGCAGCAGGGTCTACCTGGGGCGAGCCGAGCTCGGGGTGTTGATGAAGATAACCAAACCTCTCCCCCACAGGCGAGCCTTCGGACCTGCCAGCTAGATGAGAGCCTGCGCAGCGGGTCTACCTGGGGCCGAGCCGAGCTCGGGGTGTTGATGAAGATAACCAAACCTCTCCCCCACAGGCGAGACTTCGGACCTGCCAGCTAGATGAGAGCCTGCGCAGCGGGTCTACCTGGGGCCGAGCCGAGCTCGGGGTGTTGATGAAGATAACCAAACCTCTCCCCCACAGGCGAGCCTTCGGACCTGCCAGCTAGATGAGAGCCTGCGCAGCGGGTCTACCTGGGGCCGAGCCGAGCTCGGGGTGTTGATGAAGGTTCCTTCCACCAGGCCTATTCTATCACTGAGACGAGGAGCCATAGTCAGTTAAAACAAAAACATAAAGATAGCACACTCAGCGATAGTCAACATTCTGAAATAACTTATTGAAAATGCAATAGTTGTTTACAACATTACAATCCTTCTTTCCCTCTTACGGGTAGAAGCGCTTCAGGTCATCACCATTCCAGGTGTGACTCAAGGTCCTTCCCTCCGCATCCTGGAGATAATAGCCTCCGTTAACCAGAGCCTTCTCTACTATATAAGGCCCTTCCCAGCTAGGGTTGAGCTTACCGACCGCGGCCGACCTTCCCGCGGCATCGACCTTTTTCAGTACCAGATCCCCCTCGGCAATTGCTTGACTCTGATGTGCTTATCGAAGTACCGAGCCATTCGCCGTTTTATTTCTTCTTGCCTGATGGCGGCAACATCTCGCAACTCTTCCACCATATCTAATGAGAAACGCAACCCTTCCTCATTCTCCAACCTCCAAGCTTCGCTTCCCTCAGCTGCGGCGCGACCCTCGGGGAACGAACCTCGAACTCCACCGGGAGGACAGCCTCACACCCATGAGAGAGCTTGAAGGGGGTCTCTCCTGTGGCCGTGTTCGGAGTTGTTCGCAAGGCCCACAGGACGGAAGGGAGCTGTTCCACCCAGCTACCCTTCAGGTTTTCCACCTTCTTTTTGAGCAAGTTGACAATGACTTTGTTTGCCGCCTCCACCTGGCCATTGCTCCGTGGATGATGGACAGAGGCGAACCTGAGGTTAATTCCCAATTGGGTGCAGAAACTAATGAATTCTTTGCTGGCAAACTGAGGACCGTTGTCCGTCACTATCGCTTGGGGCAATCCGTGCCTGCAAATGATTTCCCCCCAAACGAAGTTTCTGATGACCTGGGAGGTTACCTTGGCTAACGGCTTGATCTCCAGCCATTTGGAGAAGTAGTCAATCATAACTAGGAGGAACCTCCTCTGCCCGCTAGCTGGAGGAAAGGGTCCGACCAGATCCATTCCCCAAATGGCGAAGGGTCATGGCGCCGTGATGCTTCGAAGCCTTTGGGCGGGCAAGAGCTGGAGAGGAGCATGTACTTGGCACTTCCGACACCTCCTTGCGAATTCAGCTGTATCCTTCCTTAAGGTCCGCCAGAAATATCCTTGCCTTATCACCCTCGCTTCCAATGTCCTTCCACCTGAATGACTGCCGCATTCTCCAGAATGCACCTCTTCCAGGATCCTCGGGACTTCCTCCTCGGTTACGCATCTCGCGAGGAGCCCTGACAACATCTTCCGATGCAAGCTCCCCTCCAACATCAGGTAATGAGCCGCCTTGTGCCTGAAGCTCTTTGCATCCTTGACTTCTTCCGACAGCTCTCCTGTGGTCAAGAAGGTCACCAACGGATCTACCCATGAGGACCGCCGATTCACCTCCATCACCTCCCCCTCTTCAATGGCTGGCCGAAATAGTTCGGTTAGGGTACCTCCACCCCGAGGCCCGAACTTTGCTAATCGGTCTGCTGCCATGCTTTCCTCCCTGGGAACATGTTGAATAGAGAAAGAACGGAAACCTCCAATAATAGTTCTTACCTTTGATAGATATCTCGCGAGAGTCGGCTCCCGGGCCTCAAACTCGCCTCGGATCTGCGAGGCTACCACCATTGAGTCAGTGAAGGCCTCCACATCCTGGATTTCCAGCTCCTTTGCCAAGCGAAGGCCAGCGATCACAGCCTCATACTCCGCCTGGTTATTGGTTACAGGGAAGTGGAAAGTCACTGCTTGCTCTACGGTAACTCCCTGAGGGCTTACCAACACCACACCTCCTCCCAGGGAGTGTCTTCCTGAGGCCCCGTCGACGACCATCTTCCACGCTTCTTGCGGCCTTGGTTCCTCAACCTCGGCCTCGGTAACATAGTCCGCCAGAAAGTCCGCTACGGCCTGGGCTTTGATGGAGAGCCTCGGGACGAAAGAGATGTCAAACTCGCTTAGCTCGATGGACCACTTCGCCAACCTTCCTGAATGTTCTACCCCCTCCAAGACCTTGCGAAGGGGATGGTCTGTTACCACCCTAATCGAGTGTGCTTGAAAGTAAGGGCGAAGCTTCCTAGCTGAGATGACCAAAGCATATGCTAGCTTCTCCAGGATGGGGTATCGGAGCTCCGCCTTTTTTAAGATTCGGCTTACATAATAGACGGGTAATTGCTTCTTCCCCTCTTCCCTAACCAAGACGGAGCTCACTGCCTCTCCCCCCACTCCGAGAATACAAGGCTAGGTCCTCCCCCTCCTTCGGGCTTTGAAGTAACGGAGCTTGGGAGAGTTGCCTCTTCAGCCCCTGAAAAGCCTCTTCACACTCGGCCGTCCATTCGAATACTTGGTTACCACGGAGTACTTTAAAGAAAGAGGAACATCTATCCCCTGACCGAGAGAGGAACCTGCTTAGCCCGGCCAACTTCCCGGTCAAGCGCTGGACCTCCTTGGCACTGCCAGGCGATTTCAGGTCTAGAATAGCCCTAACCTTATCGGGGTTAGGTTCTACCCCTGCGGGAGTCAAGAGGTGCCCGAGGAATTTACCGCGACTAGCCCCGAAGACGCACTTCGAGGGGTTCAATCTCATCTTGAACCTTCGCAGGGTGGCAAACGTTTCCTCCAAGTCCCGCAAGTGGAAATCAACACACTTGCTCTTGACCATGAGGTCGTCCACGTAGACCTCCAGGTTCCTTCCCCTCTGATCTCGAAAGATTTGATCCATCATGCGTTGGTACGTTGCCCCTGCGTTCTTCAATCCGAAGGGCATCATCTTATAGCTGAAGCATCCCTCTCTTGTGATGAAGGAAACATCCTTGACATCAGGAGGGTGCATCCGGATCTGGTGGTAACCTGAAAATGCATCTAAAAAACTCATAAGAGAAAAGCCGACGGCTGAGTCAACCAGCGCGTCGATTCGAGGCAAGGGGTAGCAATCCTTGGGACATGATTTATTTAATAAAGAAAAATCGATACACATGCGCCATTTTCCTCCTCCCTTCTTTACCATTACTACGTTGGAGATCCAGCCTGGATACTGGATCTCTAAGATGAAGCCTGCGTCCAGGAGCTTTTTGACCTCCTCTCGGATGGGGGCTTCTAGCTTGGTGGCGATGGCCCTCATCTTTTGGCGCACGGGGCGGGCTCTGGGATCCAGGTTCAAGCGATGACAGGCCACATCCGCGTCGATGCCCGGCATGTCTGCCGCGCTCCAAGCAAAGATGTCGACGTTGCCTTGGATGCATGCTCGCATCCGCTCCTGATCCTCAAGGCTCAAGCCTCCGCTGATCCGAACCCTTTGCGCCTCCCCCGCTCTTGTAAGCACCTCCATCTCCACCACCTCTTCGGCCGGCTCCAGCCCCGACCGCTCCCAACTTACCCTTGCCTCTTCCAGCTCAAACTCGAGCTCTTCTCCCCCAACCTCATCAACTTCCATCGCCTCCTCCAGGCTCTCCTCCTGCCTCTGTTCTTCTTTATCCATCACTCCTCTCGCCTCTTCTAGGCTGATCTCCTCCACTGAAAGTGAGACCTACACCTTATTCTAGATATTTTTCATACACAGCACAATATGCAGAAAATAAAGCAGCAAAAGTAAAGGAAATAAAAACACAGAAGACACAGAAAATATAGTGGTTCCCCTCAACTGGGTACTCCACTCTTCTACCACCCCTGGTAGGAATCCACTAGCAGGAATAGTTGATCAGGTGTCCTGGGCACCAATGGGTTTTTGATAAGGTGCCCCACACCATAAGGTTTTTGATCAGGTGCCCTCACACAAAGGGTTTTTGATAAGGTGCCCTAACACCAACACTTAACTTTTGAAGGGAGTTATAACCCTGTACAAGGTGGGAAAAAGAGTAAAACAAAAAAGGTGAAAAGTGTTCTTCTCTCTCTCAAGCTCTGAAGAAGACTAGTGGATTCTTGATTGTCAAAGCTCCCCCTGAAGTTTGGAGTTGGTTCAGGATGAAGGAACTTTGTTCTTGGGTGTGGTAGGTCTTCTAGTAGCAGATAATCTGAAGATTCAGATTGTTTGTTGCTCTTGAAGCCTGTATGAGACTGAAGGAGGAGACTCCTTCTTCCTTGTTGTGAACAAAAGGCTCTCTGATGAGGATTGATGAGAGCTGTTGTGTTGTTCTTGTATATATGAAAATATGTTGTTGTCCTGTGTGTATCTTTTGACTGGAAGCCGGAATGCATATATATAATGAATTGATTTTAAATTCTCAAATCTTGTGAGCATTATTTTATTCCATTCTCGGAACTCATGACACTATTCAGCCTTTAATCCTTTTCCTTTCCCATAGTGACTTTGCATTGATAGCTGGCAACGGCTCTTTGGTTGAATGCTGACATAAATGTCAGGGAATGACCGTTGAAGAGTACTTTAGCTTTTATCAATTCCTGGCAAATCGTCGACCTGAGATGGACGATCGTCGAACTGGGTTCGACGATGCGTCGAGCTGGGTTCAGAGAGTCGACCTGACTTGGCTGTTCTTCAATTCTTTGGTGATCGTCGAGCTGAGTTCAAGGCTTGAGTCGTCGAGCTCACTTTATTGTAGAATCGTTGAGCTGACTTGTTTAGATATATTTGAACGTCGAGCTGAGTTGGCCTGCAGATCGTCGATCTGAGTTCGACGTTCGTCGAACTCAGTTCAACTATCGTTGAACGCAGTTGATCATTGCCTGATTCTTTTGTAATCTTTAGTCAGATCCATGCTCTCTTTGATGAAGTGTATCCTTGCCCAAATCCACAACCGGGGTTGTTCCAAC
Organism: Platanthera zijinensis; assembly: GCA_039513925.1. NCBI lineage: Eukaryota > Viridiplantae > Streptophyta > Magnoliopsida > Asparagales > Orchidaceae > Platanthera > Platanthera zijinensis. The sequence goes on along the minus strand of CM077089.1, from coordinate 175,647,347 downwards.
ATCCACCTCTGCCAACTCCTCAACAACCTCCATCGCCTTTCCCAGGCTTATCTCCCCTTTCTCAACCCTTCCTGCTCAGCCATTTCCTTCTCCCACTCCTCTGCCTCCGCCATCCATGACACGGTATTAACGCCATCACATAGCATTGCCTTGTCATCTTCGGATCCCCCCTGATCCTAACCTGCACCCCTCCATTGTTGAACTTGAGGCATTGGTGGTACGAGGAGGGTACACAGCGAAAGGTGCTGATGAGGGGGCGTCCAAAGATGGCATTGTAACTACTCGGGGCATCCACGATCACGAACCGACAGTTCCAGACGCCCCAAGCCTCACATGCAGGCCCACTCCCCCTTCCACTTCTTTCCTTTCTCCGGAGAAGCCGAAAAGCGGTCCATCAGAAGCCAGGACCCTTTTTCCTTCCACCCTCATCTCATCGAAAGCCTTCTTGAAGATCACATTCACCGAGCTCCCATTGTCCACCAGTATCCGGGAGACGGTGTAGTTTTCTATCGCTGTCTGGATCACAAGCGCGTTGCAGAACGGATCCTCGTAGTCTGGCATATCCGCGGATGAGAAAGTGATTTTCTCTTCTGGGGGTGGAGCCTGGGAGGTCGAGACGACCCCTCGGCGGAATATGGTTTGAAGGCTCCCCTTGCGGGTTGCCTCGATCCCCACTCCCCCGTGGATCACTCCGATCCCACCTCGGGTGCCCACGTCAATCCTGTCTTCACATCTGTCCTCCACCTCTTCCCGCTGTACTTCAACGATCCTTACAGGCGGATCCTGCCTTCCGGCCCCTCTGGCCCCTCTAATCTCCAGAAACTCTGGGCAGGTGGCCGTTGCGCGACCTTCCTCCTGATGGAAGTCACAATAAGGCAACGCCACTCTGCCCCCTCTTCCTTCTCCTCCTCCCCTTCTTCCGGCTCCCCGAAATCTTCTTCCTCTTCCCCTTCCCACCTCCATAGCCTCCTGCGGCGGTGGGAAATGACCCCTTGGTCCTTGTCGCCATCCTCCCTGCTCCAGCCTTCTGGGCTCCCGGAAGTTATCTCTTCCCTGAAGTCCTCCCTGGCCCTGGGGGCGACCCTCCTGAGGCCTCCAACCCAGTCGGTTGTTTGGCTCCCTGGCCCCCCCATGCTGTTGCCCCTGCCCTCGGGGCTCTTCTCTTCTCCTATCTTCCCTCGGCTCCCTCTGCTCTCTCTGCCTTCCCACCACCGGCTCCTTCACGTTGTCCTCGGCCAACCTGGCCAGCTTCCTCGCAAACGCAGGGTTTGCCCTCTCGAAGTCTATCTCCTTTGCCGCCCTCTCCATGAGCTCCTCAAAAGAGAGAGGGGGCACTCTCTTCAACTCCATGCTGAAAAACCCTGGTCTCAGCCCCAGGGTGAAGGCAAGCATCAGCGCGTACCCCGGGACCTCCTGGACCAGGAGAATCTCCTCTTGGAACCGGTCAACATAATGACCCAACGTCTCCTCCGGCCCTTGCCTCACTGCAAACAGGCATTCAGCCTCCTTCTTCCGCTTCTTTGAAGTCGAGAACCTCAACAAGAAACCTCTGCGCAGATCTTCAAAACTGTAGATGGAACTCGCCGGCAACTGGTGGAACCAGTCCCTGGCCTTCTCTTTCAGAGTGATGGCAAAAAGCCTACACTTGAAGGCATCCGACATTTGCCTGATGGACACCACGTCCTCGAACCATTGCACGTGCTGAACCGGGTCATCCTTCCCGGTGTAGTAGGTCATGTCCGGCTCCCGGAACCCCTCCGGCACTGGAGCCGAGACAATGAGCTCACTAAAGGGGGTCTCGCCTCCCGCCTGGCGAGAAGGCCCTTCTCGCAACCTCGGTTGGCTGGACCGATCCGCGAGACCATGCCCGGGGAAGAGTTCCCGCACCGTCGCCTCCTTCTCGCCCAGATCCGCCGGAAGCTCCTTCTCGGGACGCTGGCCTGGGAAAAGCTCCCGCGCGGCTACGTCCCTCTCGCCTGCCTCCACCGGGACCTCCTTCCCGGGGCGCTGCCCTGGAGCGTTCTCGCCTAACAGCGGAACCACCTCCACCGAAACCTGCGGCGTCTCCCACTCATTCCTTGCCGAGAAGGCCAAGCTGATCGTCTGCATGACTTCTTGCCTGAAGTCCTCGAACATCTTCTTCGTCGCATCGTCCACCCGGGTGGGGGATCCTCCTGCGCCTGATCCTTCACCCTCGCCTCCTGCCATGGGACTTAACTCGAGATTTTCTCACACCGGCTGCTTCCACGCTCACCGCACCAGAACTGTTGAAGCCAAAAATGACCCCAACGAATGTTCACAAACCAAAGTGCAGCCGACGCCTACTTCTCTCTTATCTCGACCCTTGACTGGCTGCTAAGGTCAAAAGACTGACCCAAAGCCTCAGCTGGGAGGTCCTACCACACACCCGGAAGATCTCTGAGAGCTTCCCCTCCAAAGCCAAATGCTGGGCTGGGAGCTCCTCAGAAGGCACTAGAGTGGGAGAATAATGAAAGCCTGCCTTCCAAAGAGCCCCTATGGGTCTTTTTATAGTCTTCCTTTGACCTGAAAATACTGAAATACCCCTGAGGGGTCTGCCAATAGCCAAATCCCGCTGTTCTCCTAAGGGCGTTTGGGTAATTTTACCTCGGGATAATAATAAAATAATCTTCTCTGGACTCCGGGTCCCACCCCGTGGGCCCACTTGGCGAGACCTCCGGCCTAGAAGGCTCTCGCTGGGGCCCCTCTAGGCCTGCCTTGGCGAGAACCCCTGAAAGGAAGGTTCTCGCGCTAGGTAGTCATGATGTTAATGCGAAAGAAGGTTCACCTAAGGCCTTCTCGCCTGTCCTGGGCGGGAGCTCTCCCTAAGGCGGGAGCTTCCGCAGTCAGGCTCTCTGCTTCGGTCGGTCGACGATCTCTCCTGTCGGGAGCTCGACTATCTGCCCTGGTCGGTCGACGATCTCTCCTGCCGAGAGCTCGACTATTTGCCTTGGTCGGTCGACGATCTCTCCTGCCGAGAGCTCGACTATCTGCCTTGGTCGGTCGACGATCTCTCCTGCCGAGAGCTCGACTATCTGCCTTGGTCGGTCGACGATCTCTCCTGCCGAGAGCTCGACTATCTGCCTTGGTTTCCTCAGCTTTGGCCTGCCCTTGGCGAGAGCTCCTACAGGACGAGAACTCCCCAAGTATGCCTTAGGGTTAACCCGAGGCTAGCCTGAGACTAGCCCAATCCTGACCATTGAAGCCTTTGGGTCCCTCCCAGCGAATATGGGGTTGTACAAGCTAGATGAGAGCCTGCGCAGCGGGTCTACCTAGGGCCGAGCCGAGCTCGGGGTAGTGCAAACATCCAAGCTGAAGTATCTCCAAGAAACAAATCTCTCCCCCACAGGAGAGCCTTAAGACCTGCCAGCTAGATGAGAGCCTACGCAGCGGGTCTACCTGGGGCCGAGCCGAGCTCGGGGTAGCGCAAACTTCCAAGCTGAAGTATATCCCTGAACCAAACCTCTCCCCTATAGGCGATCCTTCGGACCTGCCAGCTAGATGAGAGCATGCGCAGCGGGTCTACCTGGGGCCGAGCCAAGCTCGGGGTAGCGCAAACATCCAACCCTTCTATCAACCACATTCCACAACAGATAAGACGAAAGAAAAAATAAGTTTGTGAACACAATGTAATAACTTGACTTTAAATACACAGTTTCACCTTTCCCCATCATGGGTAGAAATGTTTTAAATCGTCACCGCTCCAAGTGTGGCTCATATACCTCCCCTCCACATCCTGGAGGTAATAACCTCCCGCTCTTAGAACCCTTTCAATAATGTAAGGTCCTTCCCAATTTAGATTGAGCTTGCCAACGGGGGTTGATCTTCCCGCAACATCGACTTTCTTTAACACTAGGTCTCCTTCTGCGAACTGTTTGATCCTGATGTGCTTGTCAAAATATATTGTCATTCGCCATTTGATTTCCTCTTACCTGATAGCCGCGACATCGCGCAGCTCTTCCACCATATCTAATGAGAGGCACAACTCCCCCTCATTCTCTAATCTCCAAACCTCGTCTCCTTCTCCCGCGGCCGCGACCCGCGGGGTCGAACCTCAAACTCCACCGGCAGGACCGCCTCACACCCATGAGAAAGTTTGAAGGGGGTCTCGCCGATGGCTGTGTTCGGGGTCGTTCGCAAGGCCCATAGAACTGAGGGGAGTTGTTCCACCCAATTCCCCCTCAGGTTCTCCACCTTCATCTTGAGTAAGTTCACGATGATCTTTTTCGCCGCCTCCACCTGGTCGTTGCTCCTGGGGTGATGGACAAAGGCAAACCTGAGGTCTATCCCCAGCTGGGTTCAGAAGCTGATGAATTCCTCGCTGGCAAACTGGGGACCATTATCCATTATTATCGCCTGGGGTAGCCCGTACCTACATATGATCTCTTCCCAAAAAAAGTTCCGGTGACCTGGGAGGTGACCTTGGCAATTGCCTTGACCTCCAGCCACTTAGAGAAGTAGTCAATCATGACTAGGAGAAACCTTCTCTGCCTGTTACAGGAGGGAAGGGCCCAACTAGATCCATTCCCCAGATGGCAAAAGGCCATGGTGTCGTGATGCTTCGGAGCCTTTGAGCAGGAAAGAGCTGGAGGGGAGCGTACAGTTGACACTTTCGGCACCTCCTCGCAAAATCAGTCGCATCCTTCCTTAGGGTCTTCCAGAAATACCCTTGCCTTACCACCATCGCTTCCATCGTCCTTCCCCCCGAGTGACTGTCACACTCTCCTGAATGCACTTCTTCCAGGATCCTCGGGATCTCTTCCTCGGTCACACACCTTACCAGGAGCCCTGACAACATCTTCTGATGCAACCCTCCCTCCAACATTAGGTAATGGGTTGCCTTATGCCTGAATCCTTTGGCGTCCTTAGTCCCTTCTGGAAGCTCACCAGTGGTCAAGAAAGTCACCAAGGGGTCTACCCATGAGGGTCGTCGATCTACCTCCATCAATTCTCCTTCCTCGATTGCAGGTTGAAATAGCTCAATCAGGGTTCCTCCCCCCCCCCCCCCCCCGAGGTCCAAACCTAGCCAGCTGATCGGCCGCCGCGCTTTAATCCCTGGGGACGTGCTGGATCGAGAACGTCCGGAACCCTCTGATGATCACCCTTACCTTGGTTAAGTACTTTGCAAGAGTGGGCTCCCGGGCTTCAAACTCTCCCCAGATCTGTGATGCTACCACCAATAAGTCTGTAAAGGCTTCCACATCCTGGATCTCCAGCTCCTTTGCCAAACGGAGGCCGGCTATCACGGCCTCATACTCTGCTTGGTTATTAGTCACCGGGAAGTGCAAGACCACCGCTTGTTCTATAGTGAACCCCTGAGGGCTTATCAACACCACTCCTCCCCCGAGAGAATGCTTTCCCTAGGCCCCATCTACCACCATCTTCCATGCCCCCTGCGGCCGGGGCTCCTCGGCTCCGACCTCCATAACATAGTCGGCCAAGAAGTCAACCACCACTTGCACCTTGATGGAGAGCCTCGGGACAAACGAGATGTCAAATTTGCTTTGTTCAATAGACCACTTGGCCAACCTGCCTGAGTGTTCTACTCCTTCAAAGATCTTGCGAAGGGGATGGTTCATTACTACTTTGATCGAATGGGCTTGGAAATACGGTCGAAGCTTCCTTGCTAAAACAATCAGAGCAAATGCCAGCTTCTCTAAGATGGGATAGCGGAGTTCCTACTTCTTCAGGGCTCTTCTAACGTAGTAGATTGGCAGTTGCTTCTTTCCTTCTTTCCCTCTTCCCTTACCAGAACGGAGCTCATAGCCTCGGCTCCTACTCTAAGGTATAAGGCTAGATCTTCCCCCTCCTTCGGGCTTTGAAGTAGCGGGGCCTGGGATATCTGCCTCCTCAGCGCTTGAAAGGCCTCTTCACATTCGGCAGTCCACTTAAACCTTTGATTCCCCCACAACACCTTGAAGAATGAAGAGCACTTCTCCCCCGACCTAGAGAGGAATCTGCTTAGCCCGGCTAGCTTGCTTGTCAAGCGCTGGACCTCCTTGGAATTGCGCGGTGACTCCAGCTCTAAGATGGCCTTCACCTTATCAGGGTTGGGCTCTACCCCTGCCGGGGTCAGAAGATGCCCTAGGAACTTCCCGCGACTCGCCCCGAAGACACACTTCGAGGGGTTCAGCCTCATCTTGAACCTCCGTAGGGTAGCGAATGTCTCCTCTAGGTCCCGTAGGTGTGAGTCCATACTCTTTCTCTTGACAATCAGGTCATCGACGTAGACCTCCAGGTTCCTTCCCCTTTGACCCTGGAAGACCTGATCCATCATGCATTGGTATATAGCTCCTGCGTTCTTCATCTCAAAGGGCATCATCTTATAGCTGAAGCACCCCTCCCTCGTGATGAAGGAGACATCCTTGACATCAGGAGGGTGCATATGGATCTGGTGATAACCTGAAAAACCATCTAAGAAACTCATAATAGAAAAACCAACGGCTGAATCAACCAATGCGTCGATTCTAGGCAGGGGGTAGCAATCCTTGGGGCATGATTTATTCAATAAGGAAAATTCAATACACATTCGCCACTTTCCTCCCCCTTTTTTCACCATTACCACATTGGAGATCCAGCCTGGATACTGGATCTCCGAGATGAAGCCAGCCTCCTGATACGCGGAAAATGATCTATGCGTATTGCCGCAAGTGCATGTGCCGTAACAAGTAATAAAGTGTGAGTGAGATCGTTCCCTCGGAGAAGTGGTTAACCTAAAGCTTGCAATTACTAGCTACACCATTCTTCAAATCCAAACAAGTCGAAAGAGATGATTCTTTTACAAACTAATTAAGATTTTTTTTTTACTCAGACTTAAACTAAGTAGACTAATAGAAAACTTGAAAAATACTTTTATCAAATTGGGAAGAAATAGTCTTGTATTTAGATTTCCTATGTGCGTCTAAATGGTGCGTTGAAATGATATTAGTCAAGAGTGTTAAATGAAATATCATACGACGATTTTTATAGAAGAAATCTTCCTCTCTCGAATCTCGGAATTCCCAACATCCTAAATTCTCTTAGTTATCTCTAACTTAAGAGGAATGAAGAATATTGTTTAACATAAAAATCAGATCGCTAGCAAAAGGAGGGAGTCTCCTCCTCTCCTCTAAACTAAAGTGAACGAATGAGTGATTGCACTTCTCCTCTCTCGAATCTCGAAATACAATGCGAAAGTAGAGATCTTTGGTTAAATGTTTTACACCACTCCTCTCTCGAATCTTGCGGTGCAATAAAATAGCCGTCAAACCAATATTACGTCGCTCATCTCTCGATTCTCGCAACGAAATATAAGATGAAGACAAAGCCAAAAATCTCATAAATAAATTCAAAAGTTCACAATATGAAAATCATCCAACAGATCTCAACAACCAAGAGATTTACACCATAAAAACACACACAGTACTCTCCTTATACAAGACTTAGAGAGATTAGTACATAGCGAGAAAAGGAACACACAAAACTATAAAGATCTTACAGTTCATGCCTTCAAAAGTTCAGATCTATCCTTTTTCACGGCCGGAATCCGCTTCTCCATCGCCAAGAACCCTAAACTTGACCTCCTTCTCTCCAAAATGACAAAGATTTGAAAAGATCCAAAAAATTCCCTTTATATGGTGATTGGGCCTCAAAGGATCTCCAGAATTTATGAAAGGAAGCCTCCTTTCATAATAAAAACTGTCATATTTGAGTTATTTACGGATTTTGAATTTTTATTTTCACAGGTTTTGTTGCAATAAATTTTTATTTGTTGCAACAAATTTAATTCTGTCCTGAATTCAGCAAAAATCTGCAATGAATTTTTTATAAAATTTGTTGTATCATTTCTTGCATGCTCTTTTGCTTATCATCAGCCACGCAATCTGATTTTTTCATTATTCTGTCATAAAAACAAGGTAAAATATTAATAATATATGAATTTCTCAATAATAATATTTTACTCGTTTACATATGTTTTTAATCAATATTTAGGAAATAAATCAGTCAAAATGCGGTGAATTAATGCACAAGATAACTTCATTTTGTGAAGTTATCACCTCCAGAAGCTTCTTGGCCTCTTCGCGGATGGGCTCCTCCAGCTTGGTGACGATGGTCCTCATCTTCTAGCGAATGGGGCACGTTCGGGGGTCCAGGTTCAGGCGATGGCAGGCCACATCCACATCGATGCCCGACATAATCGCCGCGCTCCAAGCGAAGATGTCGACGTTGCTCTGGATGTAGGCCCGCACTCGCTCTTGGTCCTCGAGACTTAAGCCCCCGCTGACCCGCACCCTCTGCACCTATCCTGCGCTGGTGAAGACCTCCATCTCCACCACTTCCTCAGTAGGCTCCAACCGCGACTGCTCCCATCCAGCCTTCGTCTCTTCTTCCTGCCAAAACTCCTCCTCCCCTTCTGCTTCTTCAACCTCCATCACCTCTTCCAGACTCTCCTGCTTCTACTGCTGCTCGACCTCCACGCCTCTCTGGGCCTCCCTCTCGACTACTTTTGCTCCTCGCTCTCCCTCTATCTACATTGCCTCCTCCAGGATCTCTTTCTGCTGGTGCCCGACCTCAACGCCCCTCCGAGCCTCTTGCACTCCTTCTCCCCCTTCCTCCTCCGGGCTCACCTCCTCCTCTCTGACAACCTCCTCCTACTCTTCAATCTCCCTCTCTAGCTCTTCCTCCTCTGCCATCCAAGATACGGTGTTGACTGCTGTCACGTAACACTATTTTGCCACCTTCGGGTCCCCCCTGATCCTAACCTGCACCCCTCCGTTGTTGAACTTGAGGCGCTGATGGAATGAGGAGGGGACGCAACGAAAGACACTGATGAGGTGGTGCCCGAAGATGGCATTGTAACTGCTTGGGGCGTCCACTATCACGAACCTACAGTTCCGTGATATGCCCCCCAACTTCTCATGCAATCCTACCCCTCCTTCTACCTCCTTCCTCTCTCAAGAAAACCCGAACAGCGGTCCATCTTAAGACAAGACCCTCTTACTCTCGACCTTCATCTCATCGAAGGCCTTCTTGAAGATCACATTCACAGAGCTCCCGTTGTCCACCAGTATCTTGGAGACCGTGAAGTTCTCCACCGCCGTCTGGATCACCAGGGCATCACAGAAAAGATCCACGTAGTCTGACATGTCTGCTAATGAAAAGGTGATTTTTTTCTTCCGGAGAGGGAGCCAGGGAGGTCTAGGCGACCCCCCTTCGGAACATGGTTTGAAGGCTCCCCTTCCGAGTTGCCTCAATCCCGACTCCTCTGTGGATCACTCTGATCCCTCCTCGGGTCCCCACGTCTGCCCAGTCCTCACACATGTCTTCCCCCTCTCCCTGCTGCACCTCCACGATCCTTATCAGCAGATCCTGCCTCCCCAGCCACCTAGCTTCTCTCATCTCCAAGAACTCCGGACAGGTGGTCGTTGCGTAACCTTCCTCCTGGTGGAAGTCACAGAAGAGCAATGCCGCCCTGCCCCCTTCCCTTCTCCTCCTCCTCTCCTTGTTCCTCTACCTCTGCCGACCTCTATGGCCTCTTGCGGTTGCGGGAGGTGACCCCTTGGCCCCTGCCTCCACGCTGGTTGATCAAACTACCTCGGCTCCCGAAAGTTATCTCTTCCATGAAAGCCTCCTCCTTGACCCTGGGGGAGACCCTCCTGGGGCCTCCAACCCAACTGGTTGTTCGGCTCCCGGGCCCCTCATCCATGATGTTGCCCCTGCCCTCGGGGTTCTTCCCTCCTTCTCTCTTCTCTCTTCTCCCTCTGCTCCCTCGGCCTTCCTGCTGCTGGTTCCTTCTCATCATCCTTCGCTAACCGGGGCAGCTTCCTGGCAAAAGCCGGATTGGCCCTTTCGAAGTCTATCTCCTTTGTCGCCCTCTCCATGAGCTCCTCAAAAGAGAGGGGGCACTCTTTTCAACTCCATGTTAAATAATCCTGGTTTCAACCCCAGGGTGAAGGCGAGCATCAGTGCGTACCCTAGGACCTCCTGAACCAAGAGAATCTCTTCCTGAAACCGGTCAACGTAATGACCCAGCGTCTCATCCTGCTTCTGCCTCACCGCAAACAGGCATTCTTCCTCCTTCTTCCACTTCTTCGATGTCGAGAACCTCAACAGGAACCCTCGGCGCAGATCCTCAAAGCTGTAAATCGAACTTGCCGGCAACTGGTAGAACCAGTCCCGGGCCTTCTCCTTCAACGTGATGGCAAACAGCCGACACTTGAAGGCATCTGTCATCTACCTTATCGAGACCACGTCTTTGAACCACTATACATGCTACACAGGGTCATCCTTTCCTGAGTAGTAGGACATGTCTGGCTCCCGGAACCCCTCCGGCACCGGAGCCGAGATGATGAGCTCACTGAAGGGGCTTTCACAACCTGCCGGCTGAGAGGGCACGTCTTGCAGCCTCGGCTGGCTGACCGATCCGTGAGACCGTGCTCAGGGAAGATATCTCGCACAGCCGCCTCCCTCTCATCGATCTCTGTCGGAACCTCCTTCCCGGGATGCTGGCCTAGGAAGAGCTCCCGTGCGGCAACGTCCCTCTCGCCAACCTCAACCGGGACCTCCTTCCCGGGGAACTGCCCAAGGGCATTCTCGCCCAAGAGCGGGACTGCCTCTACAGGAACTTGAGGAGCTGCCCACTCTCTCCTTGCCGAGAAGGCCAGGATAATGGTCTGCAGGACCTCTCGCATGAAGTCTTCCATCATCTTCCTTGTCGCCTCTTCTCACTGGGGGGAGAACCTCCTTAGACAGATCCTTCACCTTCACCTCCTGTCATGGGGCTAAACTCAAGATTTTCTTGTATTGGCTACCTTCCACGCTCACCGCACCAGAACTATTGAAGCCAAAATTTGACCTCAACGAGAGTTCGAAAATAGGGGCGTAGCCAACACCTACTTCTCCCAAGCTCCGACCCATGACTGGATGAAAAGGACTTAGAACTGAACCAAAGCCTCAGCAGGGAGGTCCCACCTCTAGCCGGAAAGATCTCTGAGAGCTTCCCCTCTAAAGCCAAAAGCTGAGCTTGGAGCTCCTCAAAAAGCATTAGAAGATCTTAGGGAAAAATGTAAGCTTGCTTTCTGAAGAGCCCTTGCGGGTCTATTTATAGTCTTTGCTGATCTAAAATTACAAAATTACCCTTGGCTTGTCTGCCAATAACCAAATCCCGCTGTCATGAAATACTGAATGCAGACCATGAGGGCATATAGGTAATTTTACCCAAGGGCAACCAAGTAAATTCTTCCTGGGCCCCACCCGGCGAGAATCCCTATGCCGAGAATTATTGATTGCCGAGAACTCTCCCGCCCTCACTCGGCGGGAGGTAAAGATATGTCGAAGGATGCCTCGGACCGAGATAGTTCCGCCTTTTGCGGGGCGCGAGCCTGAAAGTGAGACTAAGATCTATCTCAACTCTAGAGGGGGGGGGGGTGAATAGAGTATTTTAAAATAATTTTTCACAGTTGAAATAAACAGCACATATAAAATTCAATTTATGATATAGTGTAGAGTGCTAGTAAGATGTTAAAAACTAAGAAGTAAAAAGCACAGCACACAGCAAACAAATCACACAAACAAACCAGAAGACACAAGGAATTATAGTGGTTCCCCAAAAACCTGGGTATATCCACTCTTCTACCACCCTTGGTAGGAATCCACTCAGGATGAGTTGATCAGGTGTCCTGACACCAATGAGCTTTTGATAAGGTGCCCAAAAACCAAAACTAGATTTTTTTGATAAGGTGTCTTGCCACCACTGAGTTTTGACAAGGCTCTCAGAACCAGACAGAACTTTTGAAGGGAGTTCAAGAACCCTTTTACAGCAGGAAAAGAAAAATAAGAATGAAGGGTGTCTTCTCTGTTCTCAATCAAATGAGAGAAGCACAAGTGGATTGATGATGTCAAAGCTCCCCCTGAGATGTAGAAAGGTTCAGGAAAAGAAGCTTTGCTCTAGGGTGATAGGTCTTCAGAACTTTGATCTCCAGCACAGGATGGTTTCAGCAAGAAGGCTGAAGGTAAGGTGTCTGGAGTTCTGAGATGAGATTGTGAACACTTTTCAGTCAGCAAGAAGATTTTTGGAGTCACAGTTCTTCTGTTGTTCTTCTGCTATCAGTATTTTCTATTCTGTGTGTTCACTTCTGTATGTCTTCTTCTTGTGTATGCTCTAAATCTTAATAACACAGAAGAAAGGAATAATAGTTTTCTGACGTTTCCTTGTCCAAAATTAGCCGTTGGGAGTCATAAATGTCTTCCAAAAATAGTCTTGTCTTCTAGAGGAAAGTCCAGCAAACATTCTCTGAATAATTCCTTGAAACTTGCTCCAGAAATAAAGACAAACGGCTGGGAGATCTTCTGACATAAATGCTGATAATATTCAAAAACATTCCAATTATAAGCAGCATTTGAATTCCTGAAAGCGTCGATCTCTCCAAAGAAAACGTCGATCTGAGCTCTACGATCGTCGAACTGAGCTCAGAGATAAAATGGACAAACAGACAGAAAACGTCGATCTGAGCTCTACGATCGTCGAACTGAGCTCAGAGATCTGAAAAATAACTTTAGGGAGGGATCGTCGAACTGAGCTAGAAGATAGTCGAGGGGAGTTCGAAGACTCAGTAGAAGCTAGACAAAAGCAGATAGTCGATCTGAGCTCGAAGATCGTCGACCGGAGTTCGACGTTTTATTGAAGATGAGCTCAGAGAGCGTCGAACGGAGTTCGACGATTCGTCGACCGGAGTTCGACGTTAATTGCCTTAGACTAAGCTCTTCAACCTTGATCTTGGAATGGTCCTGGGGGCAGCTTCAAACCTAAGTTCTAAGCCCTAGACTCATTCTAATGTTGACCTTTTCAACTATACAACTAGGTCAACTGGGATTCCTAAGACAAGCATAGTGATCCTTACCCAAATTAGTAATAGGGTGTTCCAACAGAGCCTTCTCGCCAGTCCCTGGGCAGAAGCAGTTCTCGGCTGGTGCTTGAGCGCGAGCGTTCCTGCCCATTCCTAGGCGGAAGCTCTTCTATTCTGAGGCCTAAAGTGAGCCCGAAGCTATTCCAGACCCAACCCTCGGTACCTCGAGTTCCTACTCAACGAATATGGGGTTGTACAAGTACTTTGCCTACACAGATTGGACTTGGAGCATATTTGTAACAACCCGTACAAAAAAATAGAACAAATCTAATAATAACTATTGAATGACAATTTTGTAATTAGGGCCTTAGGTTTTTTCTCCTCTAAACATAAACCGAGCCAACCTTCCTCTTAAACCGCTCGAGCTAGGGCTTTCCATAAACCCGCTCACAGCCACGTCCCTCCCGATCTCGCAAACCCTTCTCCCGACTCCACCTCACGCAAGCCGCACGCAAGGCGCCGATTCTCCCGATCTCGCCTCCTGCCGCTCCCGTGCCTCCCGTCTCTGCCTCATGCTCCTCCTGCTGTAGCTGACGGCTTCCTTTGGATCTATTCCCCCCTCCAGCCGACAGTTCTTCTTCTTCTCCATTTCTGGAGGCCGAGATCAGCAGCAACTCCCCTCTCCTCCTCTAGCAGCTGCCTCTTCTCCCTCCAACAACCCTAATTTTGGCTCTTCTTCTTCGTCTTGGCCGAGTTTTTTGAGAGGGCCGCCTAGAGTTTTCTTCCCTCTCCTCCTTGGGCTCGAATTTGACTTCCGTGGGTAAGATTCTCCCTCCTCTGCTCCCTATTCAGATTTCCCTATTTTAATAGACTAATCGCATTGTGTTTTTTATTTTCGGCACCGCTCCTCGGCTCTCGTGATGGAATTTCTCAAAATCCCTCTCCGAATTAGGGTTTCTTTGAGCCTAAGCATCGTCAAGTCTTCATCTCAGCGTGACGTCTCTTCTCCCCTCACATTTGAGGGAGGTAAATTTCTTAACCCCTCTCTTGTTTGAGTCTTGCAATAATAAATTGCCTTCACTAGCATTTGGATTCCTTTATGTCAACTCATTCTTGCTTGCTCTTGAACAAGTTCAAAATAAGTTTGTTAGCATTGCTCGCGTCGTTTAGCCACTGCTGCCAGTTTCAGCCTCGTCTTAAGGCAAGTAGAGATCCCTCTCTCTTGCAAGTATTGAGTTTAATTTATTGCCACGGTTCTTTGATTTTGTGTCTGCATTCTTGTATATAATTGATCTGTCATATGAATTTAATTCATGAATATCTAGTTGGATAAATTAGTAGTTTAGAATCCAATATTTTTGAATGTCATGAGTTTGAGATTATGTTTGACTCTTATTTAAATTTTAACTTAGATGAATGGTTTATTTGGATATTCATTTAGATGAATGGTTTTATCTCATTTGATGAATAATGAGAAGAATGATAGAATATCGAGCACGAGTAACAAGTGTCATGATAATAATTGTACCGAATTTTGGTTAGCAAATATATGATTGGTGTATTTATATAATGCTCGTATCGTACATGCTTTTCTTGGGAGATGTTTGTGTTATAATAATAATCGAAAATATTTTTGGTTAGCAACTAAATTGATGATTTGTGATTTTATATTAAATGTTCAGATCAAACGCATGTTTACTTGAGAGATAATCGTGTCTTAGAATGGATCAATTTAAATAAATATTTGGTGTCCAGGAAAATAATGTATTGTAATCGTATCACACGTGAATGCTTAGACCCGCAAACCATAAGTTCACTATCTAGTTTCCTTGTGTCACTGAATTCTGTTTCTTGGGTCTGTCTGGTTCTAAAACTTGAGCGAATGTTGCTCCATAACTCAATTTCCTCTCTTGATGTGTTTATGAACTCTAATCTTGTACAGTTGAATCGCTAAATTTGTAACAGGTCTTGATATGTTAGGAATCTCCTAAATCATGAATCATTAAAGTCATTAATGTCATAAGCAATCATTGAAAGATAGTGTTAAATTGATGTGACGCTTTGACTCGAGTATCTGCTTGGCTGTCAACGAAAACCAATAAATGGTCATAGCAAACACAATTACTTCAATAGGCCTTGCATTTAGGCTTAAATTAGAATCGTGTGCATCAAATAAAAACACATACACACTTCATTGATTACAGCTTATGATATTACGTAATCGATTATATGTTATGCTCCGGAGTAAGCTTAATTCATATTATTTTCTATTGACTCATTTACTCGTATGTTTTGGTAGCATCGCTTCATGAAAACTGATATTTGTATATTTTTATTTCTACTATTTTGTACCTTACCTTGCTCACTTATTTATTTCAATGTTCTGAGGCTTTTCCTTTCTGTTTTGGACTTGTCTTAGCGTTCATGATAGTACCGTCAGGTCCTCGAGCCCGATCTGCTTAAAGTCCCAGGTTCTATGTTTACATTTCATTTTCTGTCAAATATTTCTTTTATGTAATAGTTGTAATCAGACAATTTCTCTAGTATCATGGACAACTGCTAGGCTATTTAAATACTTTATGACTAGAATTTGATATTAATGCATGTGCATCTTTTTTTGAATCATAATTGCATGAAATCTATAGCAGTGCCTTATAAAACATAATTTTTACAAAATATATGTACATTTAAAATTCTCATTGTTTTAAACTCTAAAAGCTTCCGCATAAAAGAATCAAACCATTTTCTCGATCCAAATTAACTATTTTAAAACTAATTATCAGTATTCTCTGCTTCCGCCTTAGTATACATGATTTTTTTTCCGCCCAAGCCTATGACATCACGACCCGCCCGAAGCACACTCTGACTTTTATCGAGACGGGTCGTGACAATATTTGGGCAAGGATTCGAAGAGGCATCTTGGAGAGGATTTGTGTAATCCATCTCGTCCACCACTATCGGTAACTTGCTGTTTTTCTGTTACTATATTGCATTGTGTAGTGTGAAGCTGGTGAAGATCTTATAAGGATCGATAAGAGAAAACCTTGTAATTGACTAATATTTCATACATTTTAGTGATGCCTTTTTGGGTTGGACTCCGATCATCCTATGGTTTTCACCATATTAGATTTCTATGTTAAATCTTTGTGTCACTTTTATTGTTGTTATTTTGTGTTGTGTTTTGGTTGTGTATCGGCATACCGCTAAACAGTTGTGTAAGTACTTGTTTAAACTAATTTGCAAGTGTTCTGGTCAGACTTGCATGCTCTCTAGCTCAACAAGTGGTATCAGAGATAGGTTCATTATCAGAGCAGTTATTGGGCTGACCTGTCTGAGATTCAAGACCAGTCGATTGAATATTTCGCGTTAGTGATCGGGTGCGGTAGGTGATGATCATTGGTCCGCTCCCTATCCTCTTTGATTCCTTTCTTTAAAATAGTCGGCTCAAAGAACTAAGGTCAGCCCGATCAGTGACAGAGCACGATGAAGTCTATATCTGATTCAGGATCTGAGCAAATGGTGAAACTGAACGACGCAAACTACCACCAGTGGTACTTACTGATGGAGGATCTCATTTATGTGAAAGGTTGGCATGATCCTATCTTTGAGGAGATGTCTAAAGACACAGATCCAAATAAGTGGAAGGTGGAGCATCAGAAGCCATGTGGATTCATCAAACAGTTTGTAGAGTCGAACGTCTATAATCATCTTGCAAGAATCATTGATGCAAAGATCCTTTGGAAAACTCTTGATACATTGTATGTCAAGAGTACTGACATCAATAAACTATATCTACTGAAGAAACTGGGGGAGTTCAAATGCAAAGAAGGGTCCCCTATCCTGTATCATGTGAAGATTCAAGGTATTATTGACCATCTCACTGTAATGAAGGTGACCTTTGAGGATGAGGTCAACGCATTGTGGCTATTAAAGTCTCTTCCAGACTCTTGGGAGATGGTAAGAGTTTCTCTGATCAACTCCTCTCCGGGTGGCATCATTACTATGAAAATTGCGGACCACTGAAGGGCCTGAGATGTATCGCCAAGAAGAATACTATATCTAATCTATTTATAGATCAATTAGAGAGATGCGACCACTGCATGGCTTGAAAGTAGAATATAGTATCTTTCTAGAGCCATACTTCCACCAAGAGATCTGAGTCATTAGAGCTCGTACATACTGATGTTTGCGGACCACTGACGGTCCAGACGAGGGAAGGAGCATCTTACTTTATGATGTTCATTGATGATCATTCGAGGAAACTTTGGGTCTATGTTATTAATACCAAAGATGAGGTCTTTCACACCTTTCAAAGATTCCATGCTGAAGTGGAATGACAATATAGGAAAAAACTAAATTGCATTAGGTCTGACAATGGAGGAGCTAGAGTATATTAGTCCTTTTGATGAGTACTGCAGAAAGCAAGGGATCAGACATGAAAAGACTCCATCTAAGATGCCGCAACTGAATGACATAGCTGAAAGAATGAATATGAACCTGATGGGGAGGGTGAGGTGTATGCTATCTGAGTCAAAGCCACCTGATATATTTTGGGGTGAGGCTTTATACACAGCTGCACATGTCATCAACCTATCTCCCAATTATGCATTACAGGAGGATGTTCCTGATAAGGTATGGTATGGGAAGGACCCTTGATATAGTCACTTGAGAGTTTTTGGCTGTAGAGCTTATGTTCACGTCCTTCGGGATGAAAAATATAAGTTGGATTCCAAGACCCAACAATACATATTTCTAGGATATGGACGTAGTGGCGAGTTTGGCTACAGGTTCTTTGATCCAGTTGAGAAGAAACTTGTGCGCAGTCACGATACTATATTTTATGAGGATCAGATTATGGTTGATCCTATAAAGACTGAGAAGGATAAAGAGTCTCCTATGACTGGAAGTGATGATACTGAGGAGGTTGTAGAGCCTTAACAAATACTGGGCATTGAGCCACTTCTAAATCATGAGGATACTATTGATGGAGAGCCTATAGAGGACATCACTAATGATGTGCCTATAGCAGCAGCTGAGCTCGCTCCATAGAGGTTTGATAGAGTCAGACACCCATTTTTGAGATACTCCAAT
Source organism: Platanthera zijinensis (assembly GCA_039513925.1). Lineage (NCBI taxonomy): Eukaryota > Viridiplantae > Streptophyta > Magnoliopsida > Asparagales > Orchidaceae > Platanthera > Platanthera zijinensis. The sequence continues at coordinate 175,629,414 of CM077089.1, read as the reverse complement.
TGTTAAACCAGAAATCAGCGATCCCTCCTAAGGTAGCCAACTCGCAAGTCGCGGCCTGCTTTAGGAGGTCGCGGCCTGTAAGCCTTTCCTTATAAGGGTGGACAAACTGACCTCTCAGTCCGCTCAGTCCGCGCGGCTAGGGAGGTCTCTCTAGCCAGACCACCCAGGTCACGTAGCTCCTGCTCGTTCTATAGGGGGTGCGGACTGCTGCCTCAGTCCGCCCGTGCAGACCGCACGGTTTGTTCGGCTAACCGCACAATAGTTCATTTTTCCTCTCTGACACGAACTGTCCAACAATGTGGCGGACTCGCATTCCTATCCACCTAGACCGCTCGATAGCGACGTGCTCAGCAGGTGGCAGATTCAGTCTTCAGTCCGCCTAAGGGAGGCAGACTCGCTCCTCCCTCCAGCTCTCCAACCCGCACTACATCCAGCGGACTCATCTTCAGTCCATCAGGTCTCCAACCCTCGTCCCCAAGCAAAGGATGCCACCAGCAGACAGCCTGATCAATCCGTCCGCCGCGAGTTATGCGGCCTCGTTGCGCAGTCCGCCAGATGAACCCCAGCTCGGCAGCCGGCGATCTGCCTCCTCTCTACAGCGGGCTGGGCAGACTCGTTCAGCAATCCGCCAGCAAGCCCTTCATTTTCCATGTCCTCTTCTTCCCAGCAGCGGGCAGACTCTTCCTCAGCTCGCATACCCAGCGCGAGCTCGCTCAGCAGCAGGGGCAGACTCGTCCCAGTCCGCCAACAGCAAGACCAGCTTCAAACAAGTCCCGAACCGCGCGGCCTGGCGCGGAATCCATGGACTCAGCCTTTATACTCGCACAACCCAGCGCGAACTCGCTCAGCAGTAGAGGCGGACTCGTCCCAGTCTGCCAACAGCAAGACCAGCTTCAGACAAGTCCCAGACCGCATGGCCTAGCGCGGACTCCGCGAACTCAGCCTTTGTACTCACACAACCTAGCACGAACTCGCTCAGCAGCAGAGGCTGACTCATCCTAGTCCTCCAACAACAAGACCAGCTTCAGAAAAGTCCCAGATCACGCGGGATTGCGCGGACTCCGCGGACTCAGCATTTATACTCACATAACCCACCGACTCACCGGGGGTGACGTTACCAAGATCGTTATCTCCTCAGGCCTATAAATAAGCCCCCATACATATTATTCATACACACGGCAGAGGCGTCAAGGTCCTGACATCAGTTCCTGCGGACTCCGTTTCTCAGTTCGCGCGACCTGCTCCCCTTCTCTCTGCTTGATTAAGCAGTTCGCCCGGCTTAGTCCAGCGAGCTGCCTGATCAGTAGTCGCGCGGTCTGTCGACCTTCCCTGGTAAACCCGCGCGGCCTCTGACATTCTTCTCCTTAGTCACCAGCTTTCCCCTTTGTACCCTTTACTGTTTTCTCCTATAAAGGTGCAATAGCAAGTTGTAATCTTGTTTCTTCATAAAAGGAAAAGCACGTCGCAAGAGTGGCATTCAAGCCGCGGCGGGCGAAGTCTGTTGTTGCCACTGCTAGTGGCCCCCTCTCTTCTTCTCTCCTCTCTCGGCATCAACCTGCAAAGCTAAACACCAAAGTAGTTGTCTGCTCGACAGTACCCGATCAACCTTCCCAGTTGCTCCCAGCAAACCTCTCCTCTATCCCTGCAACCCTCTTCTTTACCTAGCTTGTCAGATCGAACAACCCATTAACTAGAAGGCACATTTCTTGCATCAATAGTTAACACGCGACCTTCAGATCTCAAACAGACAGTGAAATCAGCAGTTACTCATGACAGACCATCAACCAGCCGAGAACCTTGCTCCAAGTCCCAGTGAGGATTCTCTTTGGGAGGCCTTGGAGCAATATCGCAGAGAAACTGCACAACAGTTTCAAGCAATCAACCGTACTCTAGTTGTTATCACTCAACGATTGGAAGCACAATCTTCAGCAGCACCAGCTCCTCCAATCAATCCAGCACCAGCATCCGAGACTCCTCAAGTTTATCCAACGGCCTATTCGCCGATCTATCCTCCTCTTTACACTCCAACCTTTCCGCAAGGGCCTGCAACCCCTTTGCGGTCTCAGAATGATGAGTTTGCAGCTCATCAAAACTTCTTCCGAGAAGCTGTCCGAGGAAGTCAAGCTAGATTCCTAAACTTTCAGGGAAGTCATCCCTACTCTTCAGCTTCTGCCTTTGCTCCTCCCCCAATAACTTTTCCCTCCTATCCACCAGCTCCTTGTGCAGCTACAACTTATGCTCCCTTTTTTCCTTATGTTGTAGGAGAGCAAGAAGAGCAGTCACCGTTTACAGAGAATGTTCAGCATGAACAAACTCCAATTAACTTCAGAGAGCCACGGTTGCCCATTTACACTTAAAAGACTGATCCAGTCAAACATCTTCAAGCCTTTGAATCAGTTGTAGCTCTCAAGACCCTCTCAGATGCTACCAAATGCACACTTTTTGTGACGACCTTTGATGGTCAAGTGAGGGATTGGTTCTATGGACTACGTCCTTAACCCATCTTGTTGGGTCCGACGTTCCTTCACTTGACCCGTGGCGCTTTGCTACTTATTTAAGAAATTAAGTAGCGCGCTCTCCAACAGTCCAGGCTTTTGGTGCAGTTGGGTATGCGCTTGATCCTTCAATTGGTATCAGAGGAGGTCACGGGTTCAAGACCGGGGGGCGCTATTAAATCCTGATTTTTCCCTTCTACTTGTGTGGGTCCGGCGGGTCAGGCAAACCGTGGACATGTGGTAACCCCACCTCTGAGCCATGTGGGCCATGTGGTAACCCCACCTCTGAGCCGACGGGTTGTGCTAAACGCCGGGGGGATTGTTGGGTACGGCGTTCCTTCACTTGACCTGTGGCGCTTTGCTACTTATTTAAGAAATTAAGTAGCGCCCTCTCCAACAGTCCGGGCTTTTGGTGCAGTTGGGTATGCGTTTGATCCTTCACATCTCTTCCTTTGCTGATTTGTGAAGGTAGTTCTTGCTCAGATTCTTTACTTCAACAAAGAGGAAGGGCGGTCTAGAAGCCCTCTTTGAGATCAAGCAGCGAGAGACCAGGACTTGGTCTCATTTTGTGGATCGTTTCCCAAAAGAAATTTTGGACATCGAGATCGTCGATCGAGAATTGTATCGAGTGGCTCTTATCCACGGCCTACGTGAAGGACCACTCAAGTTCAAGGCTAATGTCCGAGCACCAAGGACTTATCAAGAGTTAATTGGTTTGACCAACTCATACATCCGCGGTGAGAAGAGCAACCCCAGCTTTGTCTCCCGGCTTGTAGTTGAGAAAAATCCTCCTTACAAGCAGCCTCCGAGGTCTCCTTAGAAAGATTTTTCATCCCACTCTCGGAAAGCGAAAAGGTTCCAGCATCATCGTCAACCCCTCTTCCCAAACCAGGATCGTGCCTAAGAATGATTGCTACCGCTACCAGCCCCACCTCTACAAACAGCTTCGGTGCATCAACCACAAGATGATGACTTATCATACTCTGGAATTGATGAGGCCATGCTAGAAGTATGCCAAATCATGAAGGATAGGGCAAATTCCAAAAGGCCTTACCGATCGACGAATCAGAGATCAAAAGATTCAGATCCATTATGTGAATTTCACAAAGAAAGCGGGCATTTAACTGAAAGCTGCCGAGTGCTTCGTCAACTTGTGCAGAGATTGCTGAAGCATGGTAAGATGCGCGATCTATTCCCGAAGGATGACCACTCTGATCCGTCAACTTCAAATGGCAAAGAAGTAGTAGACATTCCTTGCAGCTCAAAGGGAGTGAATCAAATCAATACGTATCGTGACCTTGTTATAGACAAGACCTTTGATGTCGATGACATGGGCGCCCTTGGAGACCTATTCTAAAGCAAAAAGGACATCGTAGCTCCTCAAAGCTCCTCACAACCAATAACGGTTACTCTTACCGTGTCTTGCATATTTTCAAACATTCTCTTTTTCAACACTCCTAAGTGTTCTTTCGTTTCATTAAATAAAGACTGTGTCAGGGATCCCATACTGACACTTTTCCCTTTGTGGAGTGCTTCCTCCTCTATTTTTTCTCTTTGCCAAAGAGATCACTGAACCACCGAGATATCACCGAGTCTTGCTCAGGGCCCCCTCGAGGTTGTTCTCTGGCGTAATACCACAATGACCACATATAGCGGGGAGTTTTCGCATATGTGCAGTGGGGGCCATTCAACTCTCGTGCGGAGGATGACAAGACTTCGGATCCCGACCGGCATCTTACACAGTACGATTCCAGGGAGGACCCATGTGTTAGCTCTACTGTGCCTTGTTGAGGGATACATTACAGTTACAATGATCTTTGTTTGACAAGCAATGACGATCAAGTGTAGCCTTGTCTCTTCGATCATCTCACGACTGTAATAGACGAACACTCTATGGTTGGTGGGCCAAAACCCGAACAGGCAAGCGTACCTGTCGAATTGTAGTACCGAGGTCGTATTTAAACACGGGGCTGTCAAGTACTTCTACTCACGCTTTAACTATTATCCTACCGGAAAACTACTGGGATTTGAGAATTTTTTAAAGTAAAACAAAAGACAACTTGCGAGACGAAAAACTTATAATAAAAAGCTAGCATTCGATCAATGATTCACCATGAAACTAGATGAGAGAGATAAAAATAAAGATAGTTTTAATTTTGCAAATCAAACTCGACCGTGACGGATCCGATATTAAGACACAATCTCGCTAGAGCATTAGGTCTCCTAACTTATAGACTCTTTGATCGAAATCTCTTTGCAAACCAAAGAAGCCTAAAATTGCATTATCGAGGTGATCCGCACTATTGGATTTGACTCCAATCCGGAGGATTTACGTCGTCCTATCTCTAGGATTGCGTTCAACTCCTTCCTTCTTTGAGTGATCTTTCAAATCATGAGTCTCTCGACTACTATGAAATGAGAACAAGGCCTACTACCGTATATCGAAAATACGGAGTCGACACAAATTAATCAAAGAAGGACCGAGTAGAAATAACAAAAATAAAACTAAGAAAGAAAATAAACTCTCATCTCACTTCATGGATCTTCACGATCGAATGCTATAGGAAATTAGCTACGCATAATTGACAAAGAAGACAAAATAAAAGAAGAGAGAAACATTTTCATTATTATTACTAAAAAGAAATGTTCACAATGTTAAACAAAATGATCTTAAACAAAGCTTTAAAACAACAATTGAAATTACAACTAAAAGGGAAACTAGAAATGAAAATTACAATGACAAGAACTCTCTTGAAAAGTACTCTCTTGCTCCAATCCAACCTCTTCAAAACATGGGATATGGGTTCCTTTTATAGGAGTGAGGGAAGCATCTAGAATAGGGGAAGCCCAAGGGGTGGCCGGCCATAGGGGGGAGGAATGTTCATGCATGGTATTAAATGTGAGGGGAGAGAAATGCATACATGTGTTTAATGACAAAATATGTAATGGGAAGGGGGGAGTGAATGGGAAATAAAGGGGAGGAGAGAGATGGTAGAGTGCATGCATGTGTTAAATAAAAAATGTAAAATATAAAATGGGGGAAAGCATGGAAGCTTGTAGAAGGGGGAGTGTGGCCGGCCACATGGAGGGATTCATGCATTTAGATTTTAATGAGGAGAGAGGGAGATGCATGCATGAGAAAGGTGGCAAAAAAAATAAAATAAAATAAAATAGGAGTGAGAGTGGCCGGCCACATCATGTGGGCTGCTAGGTGGGCTTTGGTGAGGCATAGGGGGCTCGGGTAAAGGGTTGTGGGCTGCTCCACAAGTGGTTGGGCTCGGGTAGAGGCTTAGGATTGCATGGGGGCTGCATGAGCTGCATAGGGGGGCTCGGGTAGGCTTCATAAGTTGCTCCAAAGGTGGCCGAGCTGCTCCAAAGTGAAGTGGGCTGCTGCATGCTTGGGCTCGGGCTGCTCTTGATGTGGCTTGAGTGAAATAATTCAAGGGCTGCACTTGTAGGCATGGGCTTGGACAAGGGCTGCTCCAAAAGGTGGCCGGCACCTACAAGAAAGAAATAAAAACAAGATATAAGTTAAAATTAAATAAACTAAAACATAAAACACAACATTAATCATTATAACCTTAGTTATGTAAACCTAAACTAATACAAAGATAATAAAAATAAAACATAACATAAAGCATATGTTTATAAAATAACATAAACATAACATAAAATAAAACATAAGTTTATAAATAAAAAGTAACATAAACATAAAATAACAATCAAACATAAAATAAAACTATAGATTTATAAAATAAAACAACAACAACAAGCATACAAAAACATAAAATTATAATAATACTTAGGGATTTAAGCTACTAAATTACCCAAAAAAGGGATGACTAAGACTAGTCATCAAACACCCCCATGCTTAGACATTTGCTTGCCCTCAAGCAAATAGAACTAAAAATAGGGAAAAATAAAAAGAAGGCAAAAGATATATAAATATTAAGTTCCATAGTTAAGAAAAACAAAACATGAAAAATTAAACTATCCTAATATTCATATTAGCAACTAGTGGGGTGAGAAGTGCACAATAGAAAATTTGAAAGTGGAAATCTAAAAATCTCATTAAAACATAAGAAAAGTCTACTAATTTCTAAATCTTAAAAACAAGGCATCCAAAATAAATGAAAATAAGGGAAACAAACGTAGAGGTTCTAAATAAACGGCGCATTAATAAACTACTAGGTTGCTAGATAGACATTAACCCTAAAACACTCCAAGATAACCTCCAAAGAAATCCATCAATGATGGTGGTCATAGGCTTGTACGTTCACACTTTCTCCACTACGCGAAATTAAGTTCTAAGATCATTAGGACTTCTACTAGGCATTAAGACTTGGTTTAGGTGAATGATTAGGAAATGGAAATAAAGATAAACATAATGGCTTAAACACTAAACCAAGGGTGAGCTTAAAAATAAACAAAGCATAAGACATGATAAGTACTTCAATTCAAACTAAAATAAACATAAGGCCATGTATTTTTTTCTTTTTTTAAACTTGGCCAAACATAAACTTTTTGCATTCTCTTTTTATTGATTTTGATTTTTTTCATTTTACTTTCTCAATTTTTTTTCTTTTTGAATAACAATTGATAAGGAAGCTCCAAAAATGAGATTTATAATGTCCTTTTCATTTCAAAAATAATACCCCTCCCACAAAATAATTTTTAAGCTCAAAGTTATAGTGCAAAAATAGGAAAGGTATTTGGCTTTGGTGAACAAAATGAAATGAAAGGTGGAGCTAAAAACAAGGAAAATAAGGAAAAGACCCAAAATTGTTTTGCAAGGGTTTTGTTTTTGGTGGGCACGAAAAGCTCAAACTATTCAAATGGTGGCCTAAATCATTTCTAAAGAACGTAAAAATGGCGCAAATGCTTCGAGAGTAGCTTGGTACAAGTTCTAGACACCAAGAAAGACTATCCCGCAAATGAAAAAGGACTAATGATACCTAGCAACCATTCGTAAGTAACTTAACCGAATAAAAAGACATAACTACGCATTGCTAGCTTACAACTTAAAAACCGGATGCCTATATTTAAGAAAAAGAAACTAGTAGAACTAGACTATGTTAAAATGATAGGTTTAGAAAAAACATTTTCAAAGTAATCTAAATAGAACTAAGAAACCGCATGGGCCTACACTTCACTAGAAGCAACATGAAAATAAAGATAGAAAATAATTTTAGGTTTTGTTTTTCAAATCGATTTAAGCACAATTTTTTTGATTTTTTGTTTTTCTATATTTTTTTTTGGGTTTTATATTTTATAATTTTTTTTGGATTTTAGATTTTGATGACATAAAATACTATACTAATATAAAACATAATATTTTTTTTTTGAAAGAAGAAGAACAGAAAGAAAAGACCAAAAGAAACTAGACCCCCCCCCCCCCCCCATGCTTAAATTCTTCATTGCCCTCAATGAAGAAAACATAAAGAAAAAGAGAAGGGGACTGAGAAGAAGAGAAAAAGAAAAAATGCAGGAAAAATAAATAACTAAAAAAAAACAGGACTTCCCCGAGTTCGTGAGATGAAGGCGGATGTCGCTCCCCCATGCTTGCCTTTTAGAGTACTTGATCGTCAGCAGGTATGACTTGATCCATCGGATATCAGCAGCAGCGGAGCGGCGACCACGATCATGGACTTGATTGGCCTCCAGTAGAAAGAGCAAAATAAAAGCAAAAAGATAGAGTCCATGGGCAGATTGCCCGATAATGTTTTTTTTATTTTATTACAATAATCCAAATAAAAGAGTTTCATAATAATAAGTCCAAAAATAAAAGTGAAAAATAAAAATGTCCATCACAAAAAAAAAATGTCCATCAGAAATAATAAACTAAGAATCAAAGAGAAGATTCTCCTTTGCAGGAGTCACAGAATCATTAGAGAAATAGAGTTTAAGTTTATGGTCATTAACTTTAAAGTCCCCCTTATCGGGGTGTGAAAGTAGCACAGTGCCATAAGGAAAAAGATCCTTGACCGCGAACGGTCCGGACCATCTAGATTTAAGCTTTCCCGGGAAGAGACGTAAACGCGAATTAAAAAGAAGAACCTGATCGCCTCGTTTAAACGTTTTAGGGTGGCGCAGGTTCTTATCGTGATACAATTTCGTGCGTTCTTTATAAATTTTATTATTTTCATACGCGTACGCTCTCCATTCATCGAGTTCATTCAATTGATTTTTTCTATGCTCGCCGACCGAATGCGGATCGAAATTAAAAAACTTTAACGCCCAATACGCTCGGTGCTCTACTTCTATCGGAAGATGACACGATTTTCCATAGACCAATCGAAAAGGAGTACAACCGATGGCTGTCTTGTACGCTATCCGATAAGCCCAAAGAGCATCGTCTAATTTCAAAGACCAATCCTTACGAGAAGTAGAAACGGTTTTTTCCAAAATTCTTTTAAGTTCGCAATTGACTACCTCGACTTGACCATTAGTTTGGGGGTGATAAGCAGTGGATAATTTATGCGTAACGCCATATTTAGTTAAAGCCTTAGCGAGTTGAGCGTTACAAAAATGACTTCCCCTATCACTAACGATCGCTCGAGGAAAACCAAAGCGAGAAAATAATTTTTTTAGAAAATTGACAATAACACGAGCATCATTATTTGGCAGAGCTTGGGCTTCTGCCCACCTAGAAACATAATCGACTGCGACTAGAATATATTTATTTCCTAGGCTGGAGGGAAATGGGCCGACAAAGTCAATGCCCCATAGATCAAAAATTTCGCACTCAAGAAAGTAGTTTTGTTCCATTTCATTTTTATTTGAGAGATTTTCAGTCCGCTGGCAACGATCGCACCCGCCCACAAAGATTTGTGCATCTTTAAATATGCTTGGCCAATAGAAGCCAACACTAAGTACTTTGTGTGCGGTGCGGTTAGCCTGATAGTGCCCACCAGTCGGACCTTCATGAACATGTTTTAAAATTTGGTGACCCTCTTCCTGCGAAACGCATCTCCTTACCACCTGGTCCGCACAAATGCGAAATAGAAATGGGTCTTCCAAAAATAATACTTCAACTCCGAAAAGAATTTCTTCTTTTGGTGAGTGGAGTATTCTTTTGGAAGGACCCGGGCCACAAGATAATTGACCAGATCGGCAAACCAGGGGGTAGGAGATGAAGAAATATTAAAGAGACGCTCATCCGGAAAAGCGTCATTAATAAAAGTTTCATTTAAAAAATCAAGTCTGGGATTTTCAAGACGAGATAGATGATCAGCCGCTAGGTTTTCCGCTCCTTTCTTATCCCGAATCTCCAAGTCGAATTCTTGAAGTAAGAGGATCCAACGAATAAGACGCGGCTTGGCATCCGGTTTAGAAAGGAGGTACTTCAAAGCGGAATGATCCGTAAAAACGATAACCTTGAAAAGGGTGATGTAGGGTCGGAATTTATCAAACGCAAAAATGATAGCTAAAAGTTCTTTCTCCGTCGTGGTGTAATTTTCTTGAGCAGAAGTTAGAGTTTTACTAGCATAAAAAATCGGATGAAAGTTCTTAGCAATTCGTTGTCCTAGTACCGCGCCTACCGCATGATTACTCGCGTCGCACATAATTTCAAAAGGCAAATCCCAAACTGGGGCGATCATAATCGGAGCATTTATAAGCTTTGATTTAATTAGTTCAAAGGCCTCGAGACAAGATTTATCAAAAACAAAAGGAGTGTCTTTTTCGAGCAAGTGGGTGAGAGGTTTAGTGATTTTTGAAAAGTCTTTAATAAATCTACGATAAAAACCCGCATGACCTAAAAAACTTCTAATCGCTTTAACGGTTGTAGGGGGCGGTAACTTTTCAATTACTTCAATTTTTGCCTTGTCCACTTCAATTCCCCTAGCGGAAATGTTGTGGCCAAGGACTAAACCCTCACGTACCATAAAGTGGCACTTCTCCCAATTTAAGACTAAATTTGTCTCCTCGCAGTGTTTTAAAACTTTTCCTAAATTTTCTAAACATAGTTCGAATGAGTCGCCAAAAACGGAAAAGTCGTCCATAAAAACTTCCATAATATTTTCTACATATTTATCAAAAATGGCAAGCATACACCGCTGAATGGTGGCGGGTGCGTTGCATAATCCGAAAGGCATTCTACGATAGGCAAAAGTTCCGAAGGGGCAAGTGAATGTCGTCTTCTCTTGGTCCTCGGGTGCGATAGGGATTTGAAAATATCCCGAGAGACCGTCGAGGAAGCAATAAAAATTGTGCCCGGACAAACGTTCTAAAATTTGATCGATAAAGGGGAGGGGGAAGTGATCTTTTCGAGTGGCATCGTTTAATTTACGGTAATCGATGCACATCCTCCATCCCGTTATCGTCCTAGTTGGAACTAAATCGTTGTTTTCGTTTGGTTGAACTGGACTTACCCACTGACTATCGGAAATAGGATAGATTATCCCCGCATCTAATAACTTAAGCACCTCTCCCTTCACAACCTCTTTCATATTCGGATTAAGACGGCGTTGTGGTTGAACTACACCCTTAGGATTATTGTCAAAAAATATTTTGTGTGTGCAGAAAGAGGGGCTTATGCCAGGAATATCACAAATTTGCCACGCTATAGCTCGGCGATGCTTTTGTAGTAGTTCGATCAATTGATCGTTTTCGGATTGGGAAAGAAAAGCCGAGATTATAACGGACAATTTTGAATCTTTTGCAAGAAAGGCATATTTGAGATGTTCGGGAAGGGGTTTGAGTTCTAAGTTGGGTGGTTCCTCGTAGGAATTCTTTAAAACTTTTTCATTTTCAAAAATAAGTTTTTCATAATTTTTTCTACCAAAAACAGAATCATTTTCAAAATTTTCTTGTATTAACATCACCGTGTTTTCAAAACCATTTGAAGAAATTTCAGAAAAAGAAGAGGAAAATTCATTAGAAGAGATGTTAGAAAGGGGAAGGAAAGAATCTTCATTTAAAACATCAATAAAGAAGCATGAGTCATCATTTTATAAAGAATTTTTCATTGATTGATTAATAGAAAATGTGACCTCATCATCTCCCACTCGCAAAAATAACTTTCCGTTACTAACGTCTATAACTGCTCGAGAGGTGACTAGAAATGGTCGTCCAAGGATAAGAGGAACCTCGACGTCCTCTTCAATATCAAGAATGACAAAATCCACCGGGAAGATGAATTTGTCGACCTTTACTAACACGTCCTCAACGATACCTAGTGGATACTTAATAGACCTATCAGCTAATTGGATACTCATTCTTGTAGGGCTCAAAGTGCCCAAACCAAGCTTCTTGAATAAAGAAAAAGGCATCAAATTGATGCTCGCTCCTAGATCTGCTAACGCATGTTTTACAAATAAATCACCAAAGACACAAGGAATGGAAAAACTACCCGGATCGTTTATCTTTTTAGGCAGATTAGAATTTTTAATGACTGCCGAGCATTCTTCATTCAATGTTACATGTGATAAATTCTCCAATTTTGTTTTGTTTGTTAGTAAATCCTTAAGATACTTTGCGTACTTCGGCATTTGACTAATCGCTTCATGAAATGGTAAATTAATGTGAATTTGTTTGAACATTTCAAGAAAGCGTTGGTACTGATCATCTAGTTTGTCTTTCCTAAGTCTAGCCGGATAAGGAGGTGTCGGGAATTCTTTTAGAACAATCGGAGCATCATTTTGAAAACCATTTTTGTCTTTTTCAGAATCAGAAATAATAGAGCTATCCTTTTCTTTTTCAAATGCAGATTTTTCTTTTTCAAGATCTATGTTATCATTCTCCGTGGGGGTGCAAACAGGAGGGACACTCACCCTTGGCTCTTCCCTTGTGGTGGACTCATTAACAACTTTACCGCTCCGAAGGGAAATCGCATTTGCGTGCTCCCTTGGGTTAGGCTCAGTGTTCGAGGGAAGAGTTCCAGGTGGTCTCTCAGAAAAGGCCTTGGCGAGTTGGCCAACTTGATTTTCTAAGTTTTTCATTGATCCTGTTAAATTTCTAATAGTGGCATCGTTCGAGCTTATATATTTAACGAGGATCTCTTCCAAAGGGGAAGGTTTTTGAAAATTTTGTTGCGGTGGTGGTGGTGGTGGTGTAAAATCGTGCGGTGGGCGTACTACGTTAGCATTATTACTCCAAGAAAAATTAGGATGGTTACGCCATCCGGGATGATAAGTGTTCGAAGAAGCAGAAAAACCAGGAGGAGAAGAAAAATTCGAAAAAGCAGAAAAATTATTCGCAGAAAAGTTTTGAGCAGGCCTGGGTATGTTCCCCAGATAATCCACCTGCTCGGCAGCAACAGCATTTTCATATACCTTAGCGGCGGAGGGAGCAGTCATCTCCGAGATCTTCTTGTTGAGCATTTCCACTTGCATCGCCAGTTGCGTCACCGAATCCACTTCATATATACCTGCAGGTTTAGATGGGCGAGACCTGGACGAATTCCACTAATAAGTGTTCATCGCCATGTCATCGATAAGCTCAAGAGCGGCTTCCGGAGTTTTGCGGTCTAAAGAACCAGCGGAAGCGGCATCTATCATTTGCTTAGTCTCTTGGTTTAGCCCATTATAAAATGTCTGGACCTGCAACCATACAGGCAGAGCATGATGTGGGCATCTTCTCAAAAGTTCTTTGAACCTCTCCCAAGTGTCATAGAGGGTCTCAGAATCAATTTGAGAGTATGAAGTTATATCATTTTGAAGCTTAGCAGTTTTAGCGAGGGGAAAATAACGAGAAAGAAATTTTTCAGTTAAAATGTTCCAAGTAGTGATTGATCCTCTTGAAAGAGAACTCAACCACTGTTTGGCTTTAGTCCTTAGGGAGAATGGGAAGGGTCTTAGCCTTATCGCATCGTCTGAGACACCATTGATTTTGAAGGTGTCACAGATTTCGAGAAAATTAGCAATATGTAAGTTCGGATCTTCATCTTGTAATCCTTCGAACTGTACATATTGCTGCACCATTTGTATGATGCTAGGCTTAAGCTCGAAGTTATTGTTCGCAATTGCAGGTCGAACAATACTTGTTTCAGTTCCTTTCAGATTGGGTCGAGCATAATCGGACATGGTCCTTTGCTGAGCCATTTCTGGGTTAGGGTCTCCCATTTCAGAATTAAAATTACAATCCCCAAAGGAATCCTCAACCGCTGTTTGAGAAGTTGAAGCCCCGAATCGTAGTTGTCTCCGAAAGGAGCGTTCGATTTCCGGGTCCAAATCAACAAGTAGCGACGGATTCGCTCGGGTCATGCACTAGCAAAGAAAACGAGGGAAGATGAAAATGAAAGCTTGAAAAAGAAAGAAAAAGAGGAAAAGAAAGGAATTTTTTTTGAATAGATTTTTTACGGCTTGGCTCTCGAACTTCCCGAGGACTACCCGGTGAAGGGTTCGCCCGGTACTAGGTAAAATGGTGGCGCTTAAATCCCCTTACCCTTTTCGAGAGAATTTAGGTGGGGTAGAAATAAAGTGAAGTGGGTTGATTATAAATATTAAAATATATAAAATATATTTTTTTTTTTATTTTTGTAGAAGTAATAGCGCAAGCGTTTTTAAAATATTGACGAAGAAAAATCCCCGGCAACGGCGCCAAAAAACTTGGTGGGCCAAAACCCGAACAGGCAAGCGTACCTGTCGAATTGTAGTACCAAGATCGTATTTAAACACGGGGCTGTCAAGTACTTCTACTCACGCTTTAACTATTATCCTACCGGAAAACTACTGGGATTTGAGAATTTTTTAAAGTAAAACAAAAGACAACTTGCGAGACGAAAAACTTATAATAAAAAGCTAGCATTCGATCAATGATTCACCATGAAACTAGATGAGAGAGATAAAAATAAAGATAGTTTTAATTTTGCAAATCAAACTCGACCGTGACGGATCCGATATTAAGACAAAATCTCGCTAGAGCATTAGGTCTCCTAACTTATAGACTCTTTGATCGAAATCTCTTTGCAAACCAAAGAAGCCTAAAGTTGCATTATCGAGGTGATCCTCACTATTGGATTTGACTCCAATCCGGAGGATTTACGTCGTCCTATCTCTAGGATTGCGTTCAACTCCTTCCTTCTTTGAGTGATCTTTCAAATCATGAGTCTCTCGACTACTATGAAATGAGAACAAAGCCTACTATCGTATATCGAAAATACGGAGTCGACACAAATTAATCAAAGAAGGACCGAGTAGAAATAACAAAAATAAAACTAAGAAAGAAAATAAACTCTCATCTCACTTCATGGATCCTCACGATCGAATGCTATAGGAAATTAGCTACGCATAATTGACAAAGAAGACAAAATAAAAGAAGAGAGAAACATTTTCATTATTATTACTAAAAAGAAACGTTCACAATGTTAAACAAAATGATCTTAAACAAAGCTTTAAAACAACAATTGAAATTACAACTAAAAGGGAAACTAGAAATGAAAATTACAATGACAAGAACTCTCTTGAAAAGTACTCTCTTGCTCCAATCCAACCTCTTCAAAACATGGGATATGGGTTCCTTTTATAGGAGTGAGGGAAGCATCTAGAATAGGGGAAGCCCAAGGGGTGGCCGGCCATAGGGGGAGGAATGTTCATGCATGGTATTAAATGTGAGGGGAGAGAAATGCATGTGAGAGGACTTAGCGCTACCAACTGCACCAAAAGACCGGCCTTAAGGTCAAAGGCGCATACTAATCTTTATATCAAGATTTTGACCGGGGACGGGGCAGCCAGTTAAGCCATTACCGCATAGCGCCGCAACGCGGGGGCGATTCCGGACCGCAGCCCCAACAATCCCCCCCCCCGGAAACGACCCCGGGGTTTCGAACCCGTACCCCGCATCTCCACCAATTGAGAGGACTTAGCGCTACCAACTGCACCAAAAGACCGGCCTTGTTATATTATCGTGAGCAGAGTGCTTACCCAGGAGCACTTTTCCTACTAACTCAGCAAGAAACTTGATTTTGAAAGGAAAATTCACTTTGAGCAGCTTTGTGGGAATGCCCTCAGCATGTCCCAGCTCAACCAGCATTCTTCCGAATTCCTGAGCATCTTGCTCATAATCCTCGTCACCATTAACTAATCCAAAAACATCAGATAAAACGGCCGGAGTCAGGATTACCTCTTCTCCGCCGATGGTACCAGTCATCGATTCGTCTGTGGAAGACGACGTGAAAGCCCATTCTTTGATTTCTGGGATGTTTATCTTAATCCTTGCAGACATTAACTTCTCTAATCCCTGATCCCGGCACAGCTGTAGAACTTCTACGATTCCTGCATCGCAGCTGCTGAACGCGTCGAAATCCACGCTAAATCCTGCATCAAACTTCACGACTGCCAGAACTGCTGGAGAGACCGCCATGGATTCGCTGGAGAAAGCTCGAGAAAGCTGCAGAGAACGAAGAAGACGAAACGCCCGGAAATCGCAAGCGGGAAAGCAGAATGCGAAAGGGCACGCTCCGTCGACGATAAAACACAAGATCTTTTAACCTAGGTCGACTATCGGCTTTATATTAGACCGGGAATAGTCGATCTATTAAAAAGATACTTGACCCGATAGTCGAACGGCCGTTCGACGATCGGCTCAGAAGCAGAGTAGTCGAACCATCGTTCGGTTATTTCTGGCTTCACAAGCAACAAGCTGTCGTCGTTCAGAGATCGACGATGAGCTCAACCTGTTCGACGATGGTCGAACGTCGATTGACGATCTTCAAACAGATAAGCTATCATTAACCAGAGGTCGACGATAGGCTTAATCCGTTCGACGATCTTCGATCATCGTTCGACGATCTTCAAGCAGATTTCAACATAGGCAGATATAGTCACACTTAGTCTCGTCCATTAATCATGCCTAGTTGAACTAAAAAGAACAGATACTTCTGTTCATCTAAAGGCTTGGTGAATATATCACCTCTCTGAAACTCAGTGGATATGAACTCAAGACAGATCTTGTTCTTTTCCACGCAATCTCTCAGGAAATGGTGCCTAATCTCAATGTGCTTCGTTCTAGAGTGGTGCACTAGATTTTGTGCAATTGAGATAGCACTGGTACTATCACACATGATCTTGGTGTTCTTGTGTGAGTAACCATAATCCACAAGCTGGTTTTGAATCCACAGGATCTGTGAACAACAACTAGCAGCTGCTATATATTCAGCCTCTGCAGTTGAAGCTGAGACAGAAGCCTGCTTCTTACAGAACCAAGAGACCAATCTCTCTCCCAGGAACTGGCAAGTTCCTGAGGTGCTCTTCCTGTCAACTCTGCAACCAGCATAATCAGAATCAGAATATCCAATTAATTCAAACTCTGACTCAGCTGGGTACCAAAGTCCTAGATCTGGACATCCCTTCAGGTATCTCAGGATTCTCTTTAGAAGAATCAGATGAGATTCCTTGGGGTTGACCTGGAATCTAGCACAAAGGCATGTAGCAAACATTATATCTGGCCTACTTGCAGTTAGATATAATAGGGAACCAACAATGGCCCTATAATTCTTTTGATCAACTGGCTTGCCGTGATCATCAGAATCAATAACTACATTAGTAGCCATAGGTGTAGGCATTGCTGAAGCATCAGCCATCCCAAATTTCTTTACCAATTCCTTGGCATATTTGGATTGGGAGATGAAGATACCATCAGCATCTTGCTTAACTTGGAGACCAAGAAAGTAAGACACCACACCCATACTACTCATCTCAAACTTGGAATGCATCAAGTTGGAAAACTTTTTGCACAGTTTGGGATCAGTGGAGCCAAAAATAATATCATCTACATACACCTGAACTAACAGGATTGTGTCCTTGTGATGCTTGACGAAAAGGGTTCTATCAACTACTCCCCTAGTAAAGTTGTGCTCTAACAGGAAACTAGCTAAGGTCTCATACCAGGCCCTAGGAGCTTGCTTTAGTCCATAAAGAGCTTTCTGCAACTTAAAAACATGAGAAGGCTGAGTTGATGAAACAAACCCTGGTGGTTGTTCAACAAACACCTCTTCCTTAAGCTCACCATTTAGGAATGCACTTTTGACATCCATTTCGAACACCTTAAACTTCATGTAGGCTGCATAGGCCAAGAAGATCCTTATTGCTTCTAGCCTTGCAACAGGAGCAAAGGTTTGGTCATAGTCTATACCTTCCTCCTGTCTGTAGCCCTGAGCTACAAGCCTAGCTTTATTCCTTATTATAATTCCATTTGCATCTAACTTGTTTCTATACACCCACTTGGTGCCTATGATCAGTTGGCCTTTAGGTCTTGGAACCAAAGTCCAAACTTTACATCTCTCAAACTGATTGAGCTCCTCTTGCATTGCAATGATCCAGTGGGGATCTAGCTCTGCATCTTTAAAGGTGAGGGGCTCAACCTGTGAGAGGAAACAAGCATGCATCACATCCTGTCTTAATTGGTGTCTTGTTTGCACACCAGCTGATATGTCTCCAATCACTTGAGATGTGGGGTGATCTCTAAGTGTGACAATATCAGCAGGTGGGATGTGATCTTCAGCAATAGTTGGGATTAATTCCTCAGGAGGAATTTGATCTACTATTGGTGGTACAACAACAGCTTCAACAGCTTCAGCAATGTCTTCATCACTGTCTGATTCAGTGATCTGAAGAGTTGATAGTTGGAGAATTTCTTGAGGGGCATCAGGTACCTGCAAAGAACTGGAGGAAGGAGAATTTTCCTTCTCCTTGTAAAACATCTGAGACTCATCAAAAGTCACATGCACAGATTCTTCTATCTTACAGGTAGACTTGTTATAAACCCTATAAGCTTTGCTTACTTGGGAATATCCAAGCATGATTCCCATTGAAGCTTTTGCTTCAAACTTTCTAATATATTCTTTATTATTATTATGAATATAAACAATACAGCCAAAAACTCTAAAGTAATTAATTTTTGGTTTCTTTCCTTTAAGCAACTCATAAGGAGTTTTACACTTAAGTTTGTGTATCAAACTTCTATTCAAGACATAGTTGGCTGTACTAACAGCTTCTGCCCAATAGGATAGAGGCATGTTAGCATCTGCCAACAATGTACTAGCAGCTTCAATTAGTGTTCTATTCTTCCTTTCAACTACCCCATTTTGTTGGGGAGTTCTAGGAGCTGAGAAGCTATGTTTGATACCTTCTCTCTCACAGAATTCTTGCATGAGAAGAGAGTCAA
Source organism: Platanthera zijinensis (assembly GCA_039513925.1). Lineage (NCBI taxonomy): Eukaryota > Viridiplantae > Streptophyta > Magnoliopsida > Asparagales > Orchidaceae > Platanthera > Platanthera zijinensis. The sequence goes on along the minus strand of CM077089.1, from coordinate 175,610,815 downwards.
ACTCAGTACCATGATCACTTCTGATCAAGGCCACATGAGTAGAGTACTCAGTCTGCACACATAATAGAAAGTCTGTAAGGGCTTTGAAGTTATCAGACTTAGTTCTCAAAAAGAAAACCCAACTGAACCTAGAGAAGTCATCTACAATTACTAAAGTGTAATACTTCCCTCCTAAACTCTGTACATTTATTGGGCCAAAAAGGTCCAAATGTAATAAATACAGGATTCTAGGAGAATCACTTTTATTTACAGATTTAAAAGAATTCTTGGTTTGCTTGCCTAGCTGACAAGCCTTGCATAGGCTCTCCTTCTTGTAGGGGCAAGAAGGTAAACCTCTAACAAGGTTGTGCTTAGATAACCTAGATATATTTTTAAGGTTTACATGGCTAAGCCTTTTATGCCATAGGGAATTATTATTAAAGGTTACTTCATTAAACAGGCAGATTTCAGAATGAGATGAATTGAAATCTACTAAATAGATATTACCTATTCTAATACCTACTAAAACAACATTATTATTTAAAGTAATATTGCAAGAGAAATTAGAAAATGAAACCTGGTAGCCAGCATCACATAGCTGGCTGACTGAAATCAGATTATGCTTCAGTCCATTGACATAAGCAACTCTCTTGAAAGTAACTGCTCCAATTGTGATCTTGCCATAGCCTTCTGTTTGACCACAGCTGGAGTCTCCAAAGATAACCTTTGGGCCGAGCTTAGCTTTGAACTTTGACAGTAGATCTTTATTTCCTGTCATATGCTTAGAGCATCCACTATCCAAATACCACTTATTTTGAGTGATTGGATAGGCCTTCACCTGCAAGACAATTATTTAGACAGAGTGGACCCAGGTAACCTTGGGTCCCTTGTTTTTCACATAAGAAAAACTGGAAATATATGAGAATGCAGGCTGAGGGTGATAACCTAGTGGGTGAGAACTCCTAGGTGGGATTCTCCATTCTGATGATGGGTCAACAAACCTAGGGTTTCTATTCTCATTTAGGTTTCTGTGGAATTGATTATGATTTTGAAAATCATATTGAAATCGTCGATCGACGTTCGACGATGGGCGCTCAGATCGTCGAGCTTCGTTCGACCATGGAGCTTCCGATCGTCGAGCGGCGTTCGACGCTCTTTGCATTTCTTTAAAGAACTTCTTTCTCTTTTCTCTCTTAGCTTTATTTAAGGTTTTATTAACCAGATTTACTTGCTCAGTGTTCTTCTTTCCACTAGCTGAAATGAAGTTCACTGGAGTTGAAAGATTATTTTTAAGAAGGACTGGGGGTTCACTGGGAGAAGCTCCTAAGCCTAGTTTATCATTACCTGACCTAGTGTTAGTCATGCTGGTAATTTCTAACAACTTAAGGCTTCTACCATTAAGGGATTCTTCTAATCTCTTAGACTTAGCTAACTCTATTTTAAGAAATTTAATTTCTTCACTACAAGTAGTGAGTTCTTCCTTTAACCTAACATTTTCAGAGGCTATTGATTCTGAGTCAGCTAACCTATTTCTAAGTTCTTTTATTTCCTTTTCTGAGCTAATTAAATCTAAACATAAAGATTTAAATTCTAATTTAAATTCTTCTGAAGTAAAATCATAAGAAGAAAGTACCTCATCTTCTGTAGGCATCTCTTCATCAGAATCAGAACTCTCTGCAGCAGAGTGGTTGCTGCAGGCATCTATTGCCATTAGGCAAACTTCTTTTGCCTTCTTCTCTTCCTCATCTTCACTGGAGCTTGATGAGGAGGATTCTTCATCAGAATCACTCCAGGTTTCAGCAATGAAACCTCTCTCCTTCTTCTTGTTTTTGTGGGAGGATGGCTTGGAGTGCTTCCTGTGTTGTTCTTTTTCTTTTCTCTTTTCTTTGTTCTTCTCCTCTGGACACTCTGGCAAGATGTGTCCAGGCTTCCTGCAACCATAACAAATAATTTCTTTAGCAGGAGAGCGATCATACCTTGGTTTGTCTTCATATCGTGAAGACTTCTTTCTGAACTCCTTTCTCCCCATCTTGAGAAACCTTTTGGCAAACAATGCCATAAGTTCCTCATTAGATTGGCTGCCTTCAGAAACATCTGCAGCCTTAAGAGCTAGAGATTGCTCTTTTCTTGTTGGAGTGGGGGTCTTGGCTTCAGCTTTTGCTTCTCTGGTCTTCAGCACTTGCTCAAAAGACTTGAGCTTGCCGAGGAGAGCTTCAGTTGAGATCTCATTAGTACTTCTGGCTTCCTTGATGGGCCAGATCCTTAGATCCCATGTGCTAGGGAAGCACATAAGAATCTTATCATTGACCTCTGTCAATGATATGTCCTTGTCCAGGGTCCTCAGCTCATTGATGATTGAGCTGAGCCTGGTGTACATAGCTTCAACTGATTCAGCATCAGTTTTCTTGAAGTTCTCATACTGTGAGATCAGGTTGGACCTTCTGTCCTTCCTTTCATCAGCTGAACCAGCTACAATCTGGTTCAGTGTGTCCCACATGGCCTTTGCTGAGGAGCAGTCAGCCACCTTCTGGAACACCTCATCAGACATTGTCTGAGCAAGTATGTTCATTGCCTTGGCATCTGCAATTTTGGCCTTCTTGTATTCATCATTGTAGTCTGGAGGAGGCACTGCACTCATATCAGATGATGAGGCAGTGGCAGCAGCAGGTGCTCTTGGGAGACCTGACAAAATAGAAGCAAAGATGCTTTCATCAATAGAGTTCATATATAATTTAATCCTTGCCTTCCAGATGCCAAACTTAGCTAAGTTGCATGCTGGAGGTCTGGTACTAGAATAATCCTTGGACTGGGCCATGATAGTGAATATCTATAAGCTCTTGGTATCTATCAGGATCTTGTGACTTAGGTGTTAGCCTATACAGTCAGTCAACCTCCCTCTGATACCAATTGAAAGTGAAGGGATAGATACTACTCTAGAGGGGGGGTGAATAGAGTTATCAAATTTTGCACAGACAAAACTTAATAGTCTATCCAACTCCCTTGGAGTGAAGTGCGGAATGAAAAGATTATAGATATTGATTTAACCTTAAAGCCTAACACAAGTGATGTGTACAAACACAAGCTAACTGTAGTTACAATTAAGGCTTGGAACACCTAAACAGCAACTAGCAACCTAGTTATATCTAATCACAGCCACAATGCAGGAATTAAACAATGGAATCCAGACGACACAAGGAAATTTATAGTGGTTCCCCAAACAACTTGGGTACGTCCACTCTTCTACCCACACGGTAGGAATCCACTCAGGTTTTTGATCAGGTGCCCTGCCACCAATAGGATCTGCTTCAGGTAGATCCAGAAACCCTTTAGACTTTTGATCAGGTGTCTAAAAACCAAGCACAGGTTTTTGATCAGGTGCCCTGCCACCAAGGGATACTTTTGAAGGGAGTAATAACCCTGTACAGGAGGGGGAAGAAGGTTAAGATGTCTTCTCTATTTTACAAAGATTAGAGAAGCACAAAAACTTGCACTGAGCTAAAATGCTCTAAGGAATCAAGGCTCCCCCTGGCTCAAAGATGTCCAGGTGAAGTCTTGCTTTAGTGCAGAAAACTCTTCAGAGAGTTCTGAAGGAAAAAGCTACAGGAAGAAAGTAAATAATAAAAACAAAGATCTTCAAGCAGCTATCTTCTTCTTCTTCTTCTTCTTCAAAGGAACTCTGAGTTTGAACTTCCTGAAAGCAGGAGAACTCAGGTGAAGAAGAGATGAAGATCTTAACACTTCTCAGTTAGATGGAAATTGCTGAGAGCAAAAAACTTTTTCTTGATGAAGGCTTTAGAGCTTGAATGAACAACTGGTTAGCTATTAGCTAGCTTGAATCCTTCTTCAAAGGGTCCTTTATATAACATCAGCAAGCAACGGCTCTCTTTCATTTGAATTATTTGTCTTCTTCTGAGCCTTGAGACCTGGGCTGTAAATATCAAGAAGACAGAAACATCTCTGCAGCAAAACATTCTATAAAAGGAATAAACCTCTTTCTAAGAAGCTGCAGGCTTAAATCAAATAACAGAAGGACTAAATAGTCACATCAGAAATAATCTCTTTATAGCAAAAAGAAGACTTTTCAGTCTAACGGCTATAAAGGGCTGACAATAGATAAAGTAATTTATAATGACAGCTAATAAGACAAATAACTTTATCTTAAAAAGATTTGACTCAGGCAAAAGAGATGGAGCAAATATTGCCTGGTAATTTTATCATACAGCTTAAAACAATGTGCCAGAAAATGTATTAATTAATTAAATATAATAAATAAATACAAAATACAAAGGCAGACAGAAAACGTCGAACGACCCTCGAAGATCGTCGAACGATGCACGGAGATCGTCGAACTATCGAGCAGATAGTCGAACGATCCAGATAGTCGACCTATCGAAGAAGATAGTCGAACTACCCCGGCAGATAGTCGAACTATCAGAGCAGATAGTCGAACTATCAGATAGTCGATCTATCTTGGACAGATAGTCGAACTATCAAGCCCACAGAGATAGTCGACCTATCAAGCAGATAGTCGACCTACCTCAGAAAACAGATAGTCGATCTATCAAAAGATAGTCGAACTATCAAAACAAACCAGATAGTCGATCTATCAGCAGATAGTCGAACTATCAGATAGTCGAACTATCAGGACAGATAGTCAAACTATCAAAGGCAACAGATAGTCGAACTATCAACAGATAGTCGAACTATCAAGACGAAACAGATAGTCGATCTATCAACAGATAGTCGAACTATCAAGGCGGAACAGATAGTCGAACTATCAACAGATAGTCGAACTATCAGATAGTCGATCTATCAGAACAGATAGTCGAACTACCTAGCCAAGCAGATAGTCGAACTATCAACAGATAGTCGAACTATCAACGCAAAACAGATAGTCGACCTATCAACAGATAGTCGAACTATCAGATAGTCGATCTATCAGAACAGATAGTCGAACTATCAACGCAGACAAAGCGTCGACCAACTGATAGACGATCGTCGATCAGCCGATAGACGATAGTCGAGCGGCGTTCGACTATAGTCGAACGAAAAAACTACTTAACCAAATTCTCAATTTGGAAAAGTGAGGACTCTACAGCTAGACTTCTAACCATTGACCATAGATATTTCTTGGGTCAAGGAGCACAAAGGAGAGGACTAAACTTAAATCAAAACTAGGGTACCAACAGCATGCATGTGTTTAATGACAAAATATGTAATGGGAAGGGGGGAGTGAATGGGAAATAAAGGGGAGGATGGTAGAGTGCATGCATGTGTTAAATAAAAAATGTAAAATATAAAATGGGGGAAAGCATGGAAGTTTGTAGAAGGGGGAGTGTGGCCGGCCACATGGAGGGATTCATGCATTTAGATTTTAATGAGGAGAGAGGGAGATGCATGCATGAGAAAGGTGGCAAAAAAATAAAATAAAATAAAATAGGAGTGAGAGTGGCCGGCCACATCATGTGGGCTGCTAGGTGGGCTTTGGTGAGGCATAGGGGGCTCGGGTAAAGGGTTGTGGGCTGCTCCACAAGTGGTTGGGCTCGGGTAGAGGCTTAGGATTGCATGGGGGGCTGCATGAGCTGCATAGGGGGGCTCGGGTAGGCTTCATAAGTTGCTCCAAAGGTGGCCGAGCTGCTCCAAAGTGAAGTGGGCTGCTGCATGCTTGGGCTCGAGCTGCTCTTGATGTGGCTTGAGTGAAATAATTCAAGGGCTGCACTTGTAGGCATGGGCTTGGACAAGGGCTGCTCCAAAAGGTGGCCGGCACCTACAAGAAAGAAATAAAAACAAGATATAAGTTAAAATTAAATAAACTAAAACATAAAACACAACATTAATCATTATAACCTTAGTTATGTAAACCTAAACTAATGCAAAGATAATAAAAATAAAACATAACATAAACATAACATAAAGCATATGTTTATAAAATAACATAACATAAAATAAAACATAAGTTTATAAATAAAAAGTAACATAAACATAAAATAACAATCAAACATAAAATAAAACTATAGATTTATAAAATAAAACAACAACAACAAGCATACAAAAACATAAAATTATAATAATACTTAGGGATTCAAGCAACTAAATTACCCAAAAAAGGGATGACTAAGACTAGTCATCAATGGTACTCTCAATTTGTGCCTTCACGGGGCCCACAATTCCGCTGATCAATTTGCAGACAAGCAATAGGCCACTTGGCGCATCTAGTCTAATTGATCAGCGATGCTTGTAACCCGAGGCATGAGAGCAGTGTATCTGTCGATTCCTCCACAGGAATTTCCATGCTTGTTTATCTTTTATGCCCTTCAAAGGAAGCGCGACCAGCCCGCTTTAGGTAGGACTATACCCCGGATGATTTCTTCTTAAGGCAAGCAATGCATAAGGCCCACGGGGAACACCTGTGCCAGCATCCAGTCTTTTTCGATCATCTTCGAGGTGTATCCCTCCTTTGTCTTTCTGTCTTCTTACAGTTCTATCAGATGGCGATCCACAAGTTCTCTTATCGGATGCTAACGACACAAATCATTTAATCAGAGTATCTGGTATAAGTCTAAATTAATATGGTTTCATCTTGCTGATCTAGATTTCATGTTGACGTTATATCTGATCACGCGAGACGATCATTATCACATTATGATCTCTATTCAGTGAATAGCAGAGTTTGCCGGATATCTCTTCTATCATATCTTATCATATCTACAATCAACATTCACAGGTTCTCTCCAGATACTTGCGATTTAGTTCTCTATCATAACTGCATCTAACTCATCTTTTGCAGAGATTAGCAAATATTAGCAAGTTTTCCTCAGGTACTTGCAGTTTATTTCTCTATCATATCTACATCTAACTCTTCTTTTGCAGAGATTAGCAGATATCAGCAAGTTCCATCCATATACTTGCAATTTAGTTTTATATCACACTTGTGACTTACTCCTCTTGCAGAAGTTAACAGGTGCTTGCAAGCCTCCTTCAGGTACTTACAAGTTATCATTCTTCTTTGCTTTCCCCTCATCGTTGTTTTGTAGAGCCCGTTAGGAAAAATTCATGTCTCCTTCGTTTTGCAAAAACAACTCAGGTCCGTATGAGATGTACCTCCTTCCGCCTATGTTAATTTTTCCTCTTGTAGGAAAAAGACAGGCATTATCAAACTTTTTTCTGAGGAGAGACGTCAGGTTTCATCTCTCCTTACCCCTTCCTTTTCTCGTGGGAAGGATCACGATTTTCGTGGGTCTCCTATTTTTTCGAAGTTCTCTTCGGAACTTGAAAAAGTGAAGGATTATTATGTTAACCCAAAAATCGGCGATCCCTCTTAAGGTATCCAACTCGCAAGTCGCGGCCTGCTCCAGGAGGTCGCGGCCTGTCAGCCTTTCCTTATAAGGGTGGGCGGAATGACCTCTCAGTCCGCTCAGTCCGCGCGACTAGGGCGGTCTCTCTAGCTAGGCCGCCCAGGTCGCGCAGCTCCCGCTCGTTCTGCAGGGGGTGCGGATTGCTGCCTCAGTCCGCCCATGCAGACCGTGCGGTTTGTTCGGCTAACCGTGCAATAGTTCATTTTCCCTCTCTGGCACGAACTGCCCAACAATGTGGCGGACTCGCTTTCCTATCCGCCAAGACCGCTCGATAGCGACGTGATCAGCAGGTGGTGGATTCAGTCTTCAGCCCGCCTAAGGGAGGCAGACTCGCTCCTCCCTCCAGCTCTCCAACCCGCACTACATCCAGCGGACTCAGTCCGCCAGGTAACCAACCCTCATCCCCAAGCAAAGGATGCCACCAGCAGGCAGCCTGCTCAATCCGTCCGCCGCGAGTTATGCGAGCTCGTTGTGCAGTCCGCCAGATGAACCCCAGCTCGACAACCGGCGATCTGCCTCCTCTCTGCAGTGGGTTGGGCGGACTCGTTCAGCAGTCCGCCAGCTAGCCCTTCAGTTTCCGTGTCCGCTTCTTCCAGCAGCGTGCAGACTCTTCCTCGGCTCGCATACCCAGCACGAGCTCGCTTAAAAGCATGGGCGGACTCGTCCTAGTCCGCCAACAACAAGACCAGCTTCAGACAAGTCCCAGACCGCACAGCCTGGTGCGGACTCCGCGGACTCAGCCTTTATACTCGCACAACCTAGTGCGAACTCGCTCAGCAGCAGAGGCGGACTCGTCCCAGTCCGCCAACAGCAAGACCAACTTCAGACAAGTCCCAGACCGCGCGGCCTGGTGCGGACTCCGCAGACTCAGCCTTTGTACTCACATAACCCACCGACTCACCGGGATGACGTTACCAAGACGGTTACCTCCTAAGGCCTATAAATAGGCCCATATACCTCTCATTCATACACATGGCAGAGGCTTCAAGGTCCCGACATGAGTTCCTGCGGACTCCATTTCTCAGTCCGCGCGACCTGCTCCCCTTCTCTCTGCTCGATTAAGCAGTTCGCCTTGCTTAGTCCAGCGAGCTACCTGATCAGTAACTGCGCGGTCTGCTGACCTTCCCTGGTCAACCCGTGCGGCCTCTAGCATTCTTCTCCTTAGCCGCTAGCTTACCCTTTGTACCCTTTACTGTTTTCTCCTGTAAAGGTGCAATAGCAAGTTGTAATCTTGTTTCTTGATAAAAGGAAAAGCCCGTCGCAAGAGTGACATTCAAGCCGTAACGGGCGAAGTCTGTTGTTGCCGCTGCTAGCGGCCCCCTCTCTTCTTCTCTCCTCTCTCGGCATCAACCTGCAAAGCTAACCACCAAAGTAGCTGTCTGCTCGATAGTACCCGATCAACCTTCCCAGTTGTCCCCAGCAAACCTCTCCTCTATCCCCGCAACCCCTTTCTTTACCTAGCTTGTGAAATCGAACAACCCGTTAACTAGAAGGCGCATTTCTTGCATCAATACCAATGATGAGTATATTTTGTTGACTAATGCGGGGAGCCCAAGTGTGTTGGTGAAGCAGTGTAGAGCTCGGAGATGAAAGAATAGATGATTGCTATGCAGGAGGAGATGCAGTCTCTGCATGAAAATCATACTTATGAGCTGGTACGATTGCCTAAGGGCAAGAAAGCTTTGAAGAATCGATGGATTTCCAAAGTAAAGGAGGGAGACCCTCTCGACACCACTTAGATATAAGGCTAGATTAGTGGTGAAGCATTTTAATCAAAAACAGGGAGTTGATTTTGATGAGATCTTCTCTCCTATTGTGAAGATGTCATCTATCAAAGTTGTACTTGGCCTTGCAGCAAGGCTAGACCTAGAGATCGAGCAAATGGATGTCAAGACCGCCTTTCTGCATGACGATCTTAAGGATGAGTTATATTTGGAGCAACCTGAAGGTTTTACGGTGAAAGGGAAGGAGAGTCTAGTCTGTCGCATGAAAAAGAGTTTGTATGGCCTGAAGCAGGCCCCATGACAATGTTATAAGAAGTTTGATTCTATTATGGTGAGATCGACTTTAGGAGGACCACACTTGATCACCGTGTGTTCGTGAAGTAATATGCTCTAGATGATTTCAGCATCTTACTCATATATGTAGATGATATGTTGATAATTAGGAGGAGCAATGGATGTATTATTGAGCTGAAGTGGTAGCTGAGCTCCACGTTTGCGATGAAGGACTTGGGAGCTGCAAAAACCATCATAAGGATGCATATTCCGGGAGATAGAGACTCCAAGTTACTTTGGTTATCGTAAGAGAGATACATCAGGAAGGTGCTACAGAGATTCAATATGGATCTAGAAAAGAAGGTGAGCATGTCGTTTGCAGCTCACTTCAGACTTACTGCTGACCAATGCCCAAATACACCTGAGGAGAAAGAGGAGATGCAGAAGGTACCCTATGCTTTGGCAGTTGGTAGTCTTATGTACGCAATGGTGTGCACCTGGCCTGATATAGTGCATGTTGTTGATACTATTAGCAGATTTCTCTCCAATCCCGGGAGAGAACATTGGGATGTTGTGAATTGGATATTGAGGTACCTAGAAGGAACGTCAAATTTGACATCGAAGTTTAGAGACAGTGAGCCAGATGGCTACACTAATGCAGATATGGCTAGAGATTTGGACTCCAGGAGATCGACCTTTGAGTACCTAATCTTGTTTGTAGAGGAAGCTGTGTAGTGGTAGTTTAGACTGTAGAAGTGTGTCACACTGTCTACTACGGAGGCAGAGTTTATTGCAGTCACTGAGCAGGGAAAGAACTTATATAGATGAAGCGTTTCATCAAGGAGTTGGGTTTCACTCAGAAGCGTTACACACTCCTATGCGATAGTCAGAGTGCAATTCATTTGGGTAAGAACCCCACTTTTCACTCGAGTTCCAAGCATATTGACACGCGGTATCATTGGATATGTGATACTCTAGAGCAAAAAGAGCTAGATTTGCTGAAGGTGCATACGGATGACAATGGAGCAGATATGCTTACAAAGACCGTGTCGAGAGGGAAGTTCGAACATTGCCTGAGAATCGCTGATAACTTCTCACAAAGAAGTTATCTAGCCCTGTATTTTGATTTAATATTTGGTATTAAGGAGAATTATTAGTATAAATGAAGGAGAAATGAAGGTAATTTCATAATTATTTGATTTGGGGCTAATTCGGTCTTTTTCCATCATGTTATTACTAGGAACGCCAAAGAAATCTGCTCGGAGGAACAAAATCTGGACAATTCACATAACCTGAAAAAAAAAGTTACAACCTCCAATTTTGAGGTTGCAACCTCTGGACGAAATTCAGATTTTGAATTTTAAATATGGCGCCTTTTGCAAAAATGGAAAGACGCATACCTTGGGGAGAGGGCTGGATGTTTTTTATGGAAGATTATTCTGAAATTAGGGGATCATCATCTTTTGGAGGGAGATAAAAGAATTCCATTGGAGAGGAAGAACTAGGGCTTCCCGGAGGTTGAAGACAAATGGATCTCGGCCATAACCGGAGAGCGAATTGCTGCAGTTTTTGATTTTCTTCCATAATGTGCTGTAAGATCTACATATTTTTGTGGTTTTCTTTCATCGTCGTGAACTAACTTCATAGATCTTGTGTTGTGAGAGTACTATGACTATTGTGTTGAATGTTTTTATTTGGTTTCTCTTCGTGATTGTGTGGTGATTGAACCTTTATTGAATTTACAATCTTTATCTTGAAACCCTTGATCACGGTTTCATTTTTTTTACTACGCTTCATAAATCGAGAGAGGAGTTGCGTAAGTGCGTTGTAGATTCAATATAGCGCTTGAAGGGAGAGAGAGAGATTTCCCCTTAGTGTTAGCAACTTAGGTTTTCGAGCGTTAACCGGTTTCTTATTTCACCTGAGGGGAGATAGCGGACTAGGGGCCTCCGATATCGAGAGATACAGTTGTCTAATCTAAAATCATTGCAAGGTCTTTCGCCTCGCATTCTCACAAAGTATCGTTCACAAATTCATCACACTAGTTATAGGAAATCACAGCACGAGATTACTTCTCCAACTTGAATTACAAAATATTTTTTTCCAAGTAATTGTAGTTATTTTATTTTAATTTTAGAATTTCTCATAATCTAGATTTAAAGATCACAATCATCTTTATTTGACTTGGATTTAAAGAAAAGGTCTAACTAGTAATTGCAAGCACCGAATTCATCACCTCTCTATGGAAACGATCACTACTCACTTTTTATTACTTGACCCAACACGTGCACTTGCGTTCAAAATACGTATACCGTAATCGGCGTATCAAGTTTTTGGCGCCGTTGCCGGGGAGGTGCGACGTATTTAGTGTTTATTTCTTGCGATATTAGTGAACCCTAAGTATTTAGAGTTCAAGTTTGTAACCTTCTTTCCTTTTCTTAGGAGTGTTTCCTTTTATTAATTTTTGTTTTTTCATTAGTGCATGTCCCGTTATCGATCACCGAAATTATTACCCTTAAATCTAGAAATCGAACGGACATGTAGACGGAATAGGAGAGCGGTTCGTTTAGGACATAACAACTCCTTAACAATGGATCATAACAATCATAACGCTGAAAATGAAAATCATCAAGAAGGTCAGGATTTAGGAGGCCAGGTAGATCAAAACGGTCATCCCGTTGAACAAAGGAGAACATGTCGTGATTATAACATGCCACTCCGAGGAGGATTGCAGTTTAGTATTACTAGACCCGCAATTGAAGCAAATAACTTCAAGATAGATTCTATGACAATGCAACTCGTTCAACACAATAAGTTTGGTGGCCTTAATAATGAAGACCTGAACTCTCACTTAAGGACCTTCATTGAAATATGTGACACATTCAAAATCAATGGAGCATCTGAGGAAGCGATAAAACTTAGGTTATTCCCATTTTCTTTGGAAGGAAAAGCAAGGGATTGGTTGAACTCTCTGCCCAATGGTTCTATCACTACTTGGGCAACTCTGATAGAGAAATTTTTAGCTAAATATTTTCCTCCGTCAAAAACTACCAAACTTATGCGTGACATATCTACATTCATGCAAGGGAACGGAGAGACACTTTATGACGCATGAGAAAGATTTAAGGAACTATTGCGCAAGTGTCCACACCACGGCCTAGCCATACACCAACAGTGTGGACCTTTTACAATGGCCTCCAGACGTCTACTATGATCCAAGTAGATGGAGCTGCAGGAGGATCACTGATGAACAAATATCCCGAGGATGCGTATGAAATTTTAGAGGATATATCTTCGAATAATTATCATTCATTTGAGCGCCAAGGTTCTTCATCCATGGGAGGTGTACACCAAGTTGACCAACTCACTTCTTTCGCTGCACAAATAACCGCACAATTCAACTCGATGAATAAGCGGTTAGATGCTTTAACCTTACATCAAAATCAGGCTCAAATGAACCCCCAAGTTAATAGTATAGTTTCTCCTCCGATTAATATGAATCCTTCACTTACGGTGGAGCAACTCATTAGCAATAATGAGGAGGTCAACTATATAGGTGGGCAACCGAGGTACATGAATCACAATAATCATAATGCAATTCCAACTCATTACAATCCGGATTTGCGAAATCACCCTAATTTTTCATGGAAGAATAATTCGGGAATGGCACACCCACCCGGGTCCAACTCAAACCCTCATCCAGCCCAGAATAATAATTACAATCAACAGGGGTCAACTAGAAAATTATCTGATGAGTTACTCATAGAATCCATGCAGAAGAGGGATGCTTGCATTTCTAGCCTAGAGGGCTCTTTGCGTGTAATTGAAACTCAGTTGGGACAAATCGCTAATGCTTTAAGTCTTAGACCCCAAGGTTCGCTCCCTACGGATACAACCCCAAATCCGAAGGGAGATAATCCTCATTGCAAAGTTGTCACTCTACGCACTGTAAGGAGTTAGTGGGTGGGACTGTAAATGATCGTGAGATCCAAGTTGGTGAGAAAAAGGAGTTGGAGATTGTTGGTTCTAATGCCGCGTACAACGAGTTAAAAGAAAAGGATAAGAGGAATGAAGAAGTAGGAGCATCGGGAGAGACTAAGAGAGAACCTGTCACTGAAGATAAAAAGAAGAATGCTAATATAAAAATATATCCACCACTGCCGTTTCCACAGCGGTTAAAGAAGAGCAAACTTGATCAACAATTTCAAAAATTTGTTGAAATATTTAAAAAACTGCAAATCAACATCCCTTTCGCGGAGGCTTTGGAGCAAATGCCAAGCTACGTGAAGTTTATGAAAGACATCTTATCTAAAAAGCGAAAATTTGGAACGCATGAGATGGTGGCACTCACGCAAGAGTGCAATGCTATACTCCAGAAGAAACTCCCGCCTAAATTGAAAGATCCGGGGAGTTTCACCATACCGTGCTCTATAGGTTACCAATTCTAGGGTAAGGCCCAATGTGATTTAGGTGCGAGCATCAATCTGATGCCATTTTCGATATATAGGAAGCTTGGTTTAGGAGAAATCTCCAAGACCTCTATCACCTTGCAACTAGCCGATAGAACCCTGGCTTTCCCAAAAGGAATAGTTGAAGATGTCCTAGTTAAGGTGGACAAGTTTATTTTTCCAGCAGACTTTGTTGTCTTAGATATGGAAGAGGATAGAGAGGTGCCCATTATAGTAGGGAGACCATTCCTCGCCACCGGTAGGACATTAATAGATGTACAGAAGGGGGAGTTGACTATGAGAGTTAACGACGAACAAATCACTTTTAATGTACTTGAAGCTATGAAATTCCCTCGAGGTCAAGAAGATCATATGGAGGTGGTAAATCAAATTTCACTTCATGACTATAATCTGAATACTAAATCCACTAGGCAAGATGACGTGTTGACCCGATTTCTGATGCATGAGGAGACTTCGGATGATGAAGAGGAAATTCATGATTTCCTAGAAGTATTTGAGTCACAAGCTGTTTTCGTTAGGAGACTGGAACCTTTGGAGATGTCGGACAAGGCATTGGCGGACAAGCCCTCTATTGTTAGCCCGCCGACTCTTGAATTGAAGCCTCTCCCAGACCACCTCATGTACGCATACTTAGGTAAAGATAACACATTGCCGGTTATTATCAATTCTAAATTATCAACTGAACAACATCAAAAGCTTTTAGAATTGCTAACTCAATTTAAAACGGCCATAGGGTGGACCATAGCGGATATCCGAGAGATTAGCCCCTCACTATGTATGCACAAGATCCTTTTGGAAGAATCTTTTACGGGATCGATCGAACCTCAGCGTCGTCTCAATCCACCAATGAAAGAAGTGGTGAAGAAGGAGATTATTAAATGGTTAGACGCCGGGATCATCTATCCTATCTCGGATAGTTCGTGGGTATCACCGGTGCAATGTGTGCCAAAAAAAGGAGGGATGACGGTAGTACGAAATGAGAAGGATGAGCTAGTATCGACAAGAACGATTACCGGGTGGCGTATCTGTATGGATTACCGAAAGCTGAATAAGGCCACTCGAAAAGATCATTTTCCCTTGCCTTTCATTGATCAAGTGCTAGATAAGCTAGCGGGGAACGATTTTTTCTGTTTTCTCGATGGCTATTCAGGGTATAATCAGATTACGGTAGCCCCAGAGGATCGGGAGAAGACCACATTCATATGTCCTTATGGAACGTTTGCATTTAGAAGGATGTCATTCGGTCTATGTAATGCACCCGCCACATTTCAGCGATGTATGATTGCCATTTTCTCGGATATTATGGACCATGGTATTGAAATTTTTATGGATGACTTCTCTATCTTCGGTAATTCTTTTGATGCATGTTTAGCTTGTTTAGAGAAAGTGTTAATGCGTTGTGTTGAAACCAATCTCGTACTGAATTGGGAGAAATGTCACTTCATGGTGCGAGAGGGTATTGTGCTTGGTCATCATGTTTCAAGAGATGGTTTAGGGGTTGATAAAGCGAAACTAAATGTGATTGAGAAGCTTCCACCACCCAATAATGTGAAAATGTTGCGTAGTTTTTTAGGACATGCTGGGTTCTATCGAAGGTTCATTAAAGATTTCGCTAAAATCGCAAAACCATTAAGTGGATTACTAGAAAAAGATGCAAAATTTCAGTTGAGTGAGGAGTGTTTAAACGCTTTTGACACATTAAAAAATCGCTTGACTACAGCATCCATCGTGATAACGCCGGATTGGGAGAAGCCGTTTGTCCTAATGTGTGATGCAAGTGACTATGCGGTTGGAGTAGTCTTAGGACAGGTTCGAGAGAAAGTGTTTTACACGATAGCCTACGCTAGTAAGACCTTGATTGCCGCTCAAATAAAGTACACAACTACGGAGAAGGAATTACTAGCGGTAGTGTTCGCTTTCGAGAAATTTAGATCGTATCTTGTATGCACAAAGAGCACAGTCTATACGGATCATGCTGCGAGCCGCTACCTTATGGATAAAAAGGATGCAAAGCCTCGTTTGATCAGATGGGTGCTTCTGTTGCAAGAATTCGACGTAGAGATTAAGGATAGGAAAGGTACTGATAATCCTATTGCGGATCACTTGTCCAGGATAGAGTCTACCCGACCGTCTTATAATCCGGAAATTGACGAGAGATTTCCAGATGAGAGGGTTTTAGCTATCCATGATAGTACTCCACCTTGGTATGCTGACTATGTAAATTACATAGTGAGTAATATTCTACCGTCTGACTTGTCGTATCAACAAAGAAAGCGATTCTTACACCAGGTACGCTCCTATCTTTGGGATGAGCCTTATCTGTTTAAAATTGGAGCTGATGGAGTGGTGAGGCGTTGCGTGCCGGATGTTGAAACCAAATTGATATTAGATAAGTGTCATAGCTCACCGTACGGAGGCCATTTCATGGGATCGAGGACAGCAATGAAAGTATTGGAGGCCGGATTATTTTGGCCTAATTTATTCCGGGATGCCAATGAATTTGTTAAACAATGTGATAGGTGTCAACGGTGTGAGAACTTAAGGAAGAACGAGGGAATGCCAATGAATATCATGCTAAAGGTCGAATTGTTCGATGTTTGGGGAATGGACTTTATGGGTCCGTTCGTCAATTCAAATGGTAATTTATACATTCTGTTGGCAGTGGACTATGTATCCAAATGGGTGGAGGCGATTGCAACACCTAAGAATGATGGCAAGGTAGTCTTGAATTTTCTAAGAAACTATATTTTCAATCGATTCGGGGTACCTAGGGCGATCATTAGCGACAGGGGAAGTCATTTCTGTAATCATCAATTCACCTCGTTGCTAAACAAATACGGGGTCACCCATAAGGTCGCGCTCGCTTACCACCCTCAGACGAATGGACTTGCGGAGGTATCAAACAGGGAGATAAAAAGGATTTTAGAGAAGACAGTGAGCATAAATCGGAAAGACTGGTCGCAAAAGCTCACAGATGCATTATGGGCATACCGGACTGCGTTCAAAACCCTCATCGGATTAACCCCGTATAGGTTGGTCTACGGAAAATCTTGTCATTTACCACTCGAATTAGAACACCGGGCATTCTGGGCAATTAAGAAAATAAATTATGATTTTCAGGACGCCGGTAAGAAGAGATTACTACAGTTAAATGAACTCGAAGAAATTCGGATGCAAGCTTACAAGAACTCGCGAATCTATAAGGAGCGCACAAAACAATGGCACGACCGACGCATGAAGGAAAAACACTTCGAGCCGGGCCAACTTGTCCTCCTATTCAATTCCCGTTTAAAGTTATTTCCCGGGAAACTCAAGTCTAGGTGGTCGGGGCCGTTCAAAGTCAAAACAGTGCATCCGTATGGCGCGGTGACTATCCTCAATGAAAGTGATGGAACAGAGTTTAAAGTGAATGGCGAAAGACTGAAACTATATCTTCGGGAGGACGACGACCGAGCGGTGTCGTGCGTGTCGCTCTACTAGATCTGTACCGTCCTGCCGGGACGGTAAATTAGGCGCTTGGTGGGAGGCAACCCATCTTTTACATTTTTATGCGCATAATTATTAGAATATATTTATATATATATATAGGTATTATTGTTGAGTTTTGCGATAGTGTGTGACACCAGGAATCCACATAAAAAAATCATCACAACAAAAAAAAAAGTTGTCTTCTCGAGCAGATTTCAGTGTTGCAACCTCGAAATCGAGGTTGCAATCTTCTTTTTGCTGTTTAGAGTTGTCAAATTGCATGAAAACCGAACCGGGACCGATTCAGCTGAACCGGAATAATTCTGGACCGGTTTAGTGGGGTTGCAACTTCCGAAAAGGAGGTGGCAACTTACTTTTTGCTGCCCCCTCTCAATTAAATTCAGGAGAGGGGTATTTGTCCGGTCCGGTTCGTCCCAACCGGTGCCTTCTTAAACCGGTTAGAGTTATAATCCCAGCATTCGCCGAGACTTCCCCTCTTCCTTGTTTTCGACCTAAACTCTAGGTAACGAGGGCGGCGAACGATAACGAGGGCGGCGAACGGCATCGAGGGTGGCAAACGGCATCGACGGCGGCGAACGGCATCGAGAGCGGCATCGTTTCAGCCGTAGCCGACCTGCAATGCTGGCGAGGGGGTTGGAATAGGACTTTCCGGGAGGTAATCTTTGGTCGCACCTTCCTGCTGTGCGATACATTTTGTGGGGGAACGTTTTCTAATCCTTGCTGTTAAAGCTCCATTCGACTTCTTGACCTTCGATTCCTGAAAGGTAACTTGCATTTTCTCTTTTCGTGCTTCACTCCTCCTGTATATGAGGCCCCCAATTTTTCGACGATAGTTCTTCACTTAATCTAGGTTATGTCATCAGCCAAGAAGGGGAAGGGGAAGGGAGTGGCCCGTCCCTGGACCAAATTCCAAAATGAACAGGCCCGCCAACGATTTCAGGTCACTCAATCCACACCATTTATTCATGAGCGCGGGTTTCAGATGGAAACACGGGCATGGAGCTTGCCTTATGTTGAGCGAATTAAACAATTAAATTGGGAAGTTTTCTGCCACCCACGCTCTGAAGCAATAAAGTCGTGGGTCTATGAGTTTTATGCAAACCTACACACATATGAAGACATGGAAGGGACGGTGGCCGTGCGAGGGAAGAAGGTCGATTTTTCTGCAGCCGCTATCAATGGATACTTTGAAATGGATGACGACGTTGTAGATGACCAAACGACGCTCTTAGCCAAGGTGTCCTTAGAGGACATGACGGCGGTGATTTGCAACGCAAGCGGCCCGGTGTGGGCAACAAAGAACAGGAAGGCAGTCAAGTCTACGTGCCTCACACGAGAAGCCAAGGCGTGGCTACTTTTTGTCAATGCAAGCATCCTGCCTACCCGACATCTCAACCACGTCAATCTCGATAGGATTGCTTTGATCTATAGTATTATGCAACCGGTAAGGATTAATGTGGGACGCATAGTATCACGGCTAATTTGGCTGAAGGCGCGTGAGTCGGCCGTCAAGTACTTGTGGTTCCCCACTCTCATTACTGAACTATGCCGTCTTGCACGGGTCGTCCACACCGTCGACGATGTAGTGACGCCAGTGGGACATCACATTATCGAGACGGTGGTAGAGAAAAATGTGAAAGTAGCTGAGGAATCTTCTGAGAGAAGGGCACAATTGGAGCAGTTGAAGGGTATGCGGCCCGAGCCACCTCAAGGCACTTCCTCGGCCTCCCGTATCAAGCTAGTGATAGGACATTCTAAGTTTCCGGGAGAACGAGGCCTTGCGACAGAAAATGCTGAGTATATCAAGGCCTACCTCCGATGCCAACATATCTACTTCGAGTCTCGATTTGAGGAAAGCCTACGGAACCAGGAAAAGCTTATGTGGGCTGCAAGGATCCCGGTGGAGACACCCTCCTACCGGCTTCAGTCGCAGTTTGACTCCGAGGGCTATTTGCTTCATCACAATGGGACACGAGCCGACCCCGCCAAGATCGCTTCAACCGCATCTGATTTAGAGGACTCTGAGGCAGAGGATGAGGATGGTGATGAGCTCGAGGAGGACAGTGAGCACGAAGAATGATGTCTTCTTGCTCCTGGGCTGACGTTGGGTAGCACGCCCCCCTTGACTGCTTACTTGGGTTTTGTGATGTGTTTATTAGTCTTTACTTTTGAACATCACCAATGCTGTGATGGATGTGACGTGTTGGTGTTTTGACTACTATGTTTAGATTTGTATTATAAAACCATTATAGCTGATTACCCAGTATTATCCAAAGTGTTCTGTTGTTTCCAGTGTTATGTTAGTCCTCAAACATTATAAAATCATTATTGTTATTCATCAAACATGATAGTACACAATCTAGTATTTACAGTGTTATGTTATTCACCGTCAAAACATATCCTCCTCGAAAAACATTACTACATTATAAGCATTCATCAATTACACTTTTACTTAGTTTTCAATTACAATTTTACGCTCCTTACTTTCGTTGGTCATGTGCTATATGGATAGTCTGCAATTCATTTCTATACCATACTATCGGACCACGATATTGTTCAAATCTTCAAATTTTGCATGCACATGAAATTGGGGTACTGCTGCATGGTAGCGCATATTTGTACACGACATGAGTTTCCAGGTACTACTAAATGAGTGGGCTTGATGAGGCAGCGCATACAGGGGGTTATGGTATACATCAATGAGAAGTTCTGGATAACCCTTCCAACAATCCGACCTTAGGGGAGTAATTCTGCTTCAACTTTATTTTCTTTCATTTCATTTATATGCTGCCTAGTTAAAGGAATTTGGATGATATTGAGTCTCTTTGCTAGGGACTAGCAAAGGGCAAAAGTGTTGAGGTGGGAGTAGCATACTCCTACCAATTGAGTGAGAGTTGAGTACTTTTAATAATAATAGTTTGTCCTACTTCTCAATATAATTAATGAGTAGGTTAATCTAGAATTTAAGGATAGTCCATCTTAATGGTTCAAATCTTCGATTGAAGGTTAGTAAGATGGGTAAAAGCTCTATTAAATATTTCTCTTATCCTCACAATTCTTTAAAATAATTTGCTTCCTAAAAATTGATCTTCACGGACTTCTAAAAATAATGATGGAAGGGTTGGCATTAACCGAGTCGAGATGTATACCAAAGCTTTGAGATGTCTAGTTGTTTTGTAAGAATGATTACCATTTCCCTTTGATCAACCCGTGCCTCACTAATATTTGATTTGATCACTTACTATCCTTAAAGCTTGAATCTTTGATTATCATGCATAATTTCCCCTCATTCCTAAAGAAATTTCTTAATAACTATTCAACTATGGGTGATTGTTCAAAAAATAATAATAATAATAATGAGTCCTAGTGATATGTGGCCTAAGTGTGTGTACACCTACTTGGAACGATCCCTACTATGACTTTTAAAGAAAAGAAAAGAAATGTGTCATAGTGATATGTGGCCTAGGTATGTATATGCATACTTGGAATGATCCCAACTATGATTACAGAAAAAAAATATATAATAATGTGTGAGTTATAGTGATATGTGGCCCGAGTGTGTGTACACCTACTTGGAATGATCCCTACTACGGACTAAAAAAAAGTTGTTAATTAAAAAAAAATGATGAATCTCATAGTTGAGACAGTTATTAAGAACATTAACTAGGAAAATACCTTTTACTAACGCATTTCATTCCTAACCAAGCCAAGGTCATTTCTATTGCAAGTTCTCGTGATTTTTTTTCAAATTAAACTACCAACTCTAGTGGAGGTTAAGTCAAAGACTCGGTCTATTTTCATTCTCTCTTAGTTATTGAGGAAGTTTGATGAGAAAAATTTATAGGAGTCAATGATTTTAAAGGATAACACACACCACACTAGAAACTTTAATTGAGCTTTATCTTTCATCAAACTAGTGAATATTTGATTATTTCGAACCACTAAAGGTGTGACAAGTTCTCATTTGGTTAAATTTGAAACTTTTGAGTAACCTTTCTTTATTTATGTTTGAGAAGAAGGATCTTATGAATTTGTATTGTGATTATTTCCTCTCACTCAATTTCGATAATAAGTATTGTCTTTGCTAGGGACAAGCAAAAATTTAAGTGTGGATGTGTGATAACTTCTCACAAAGAAGTTATCTAGCCCTGTATTTTGATTTAATATTTGGTATTAAGGAGAATTATTAGTATAAATGAAGGAGAAATGAAGGTAATTTCATAATTATTTGATTTGGGGCTAATTCGGTCTTTTTCCATCATGTTATTACTAGGAACGCCAAAGAAATCTGCTCGGAGGAACAAAATCTGGACAATTCACATAACCTGAAAAAAAAAGTTGCAACCTCCAATTTTGAGGTTGCAATCTCTGGACGAAATTCAGATTTTGAATTTTAAATATGGCGCCTTTTGCAAAAATGGAAAGACGCATCCCTTGGGGAGAGGGCTGGACGTTTTTTATGGGAGATTATTCTGAAATTAGGGGATCATCATCTTTTGGAGGGAGATAAAAGAATCTCATTGGAGAGGAAGAACTAGGGCTTCCCGGAGGTTGAAGACAGACGGATCTCGGCCATAACCGGAGAGCGAATCGCTGCAGTTTTTGATTTTCTTCCATAATGTGCTGTATGATCTACATATTTTTGTGGTTTTCTTTCGTCGTCATGAACTAACTTCATAGATCTTGTGTTGTGAGAGTACTATGACTATTGTGTTGAATGTTTTTATTTGGTTTCTCTTCGTGATTGTGTGGTGATTGAACATTTATTGAATTTACAATCTTTATCTTGAAACCCTTGATCACGGTTTCATTTTTTTTACTACGCTTCATAAATCGAGAGAGGAGTTGCGTAAGTGCGTTGTAGATTCAATATAGCGCTTGAAGGGAGAGAGAGATTTCCCCTTAGTGTTAGCAACTTAGGTTTTCGAGCGTTAACCGGTTTCTTATTTCACCCGAGGGGAGATAGCGGACTAGGGGCCTCCGATATCGAGAGATACGATTGTCTAATCTAAAATCGTTGCAAGGTCTTTCGCCTCGCATTCTCACAAAGTATCGTTCACAAATTCATCACACTAGTTATAGGAAATCACAGCACGAGATTACTTCTCCAACTTGAATTACAAAATATTTTTTTCCAAGTAATTGTAGTTATTTTATTTTAATTTCAGAATTTCTCATAATCTAGATTTAAAGATCACAATCATCTTTATTTGACTTTGATTTAAAGAAAAGGTCTAACTAGTAATTGCAAGCACCGAATTCATCACCTCTCTGTGGAAACGATCACTACTCACTTTTTATTACTTGACCCGACATGTGCACTTGCGTTCAAAATACGTATACCGTAATCGGCGTATCAATCGCCGGCATGGCAGTTCCCTCCATAAAAAGCAAAGTGGAGAATAAGTTATTGGGTACAGTTCCCGTCTTTTGTGGAGAAAACTGTTGGATTCGATTCTTTCTAACTCAAATTTGGTGTAGCTGACCTGGCAGGAGATAAATTGGAGACCCGCGGGAAGATTGTCAGAATGACAAATTTTCTTCATTTAGTCGAAAAAGGGGAGATTTGTTAAGATAATTTCCTCCTAAGTGTGAAAGAGACTAGCCAACTTTGACCGTGT
This sequence comes from Platanthera zijinensis, assembly GCA_039513925.1. Classification (NCBI taxonomy): domain Eukaryota; kingdom Viridiplantae; phylum Streptophyta; class Magnoliopsida; order Asparagales; family Orchidaceae; genus Platanthera; species Platanthera zijinensis. Next base: position 175,587,905 of record CM077089.1, on the reverse strand, counting down.
TTTCAAGCATGCGATCCATGACAAGTATGAAAAGGAGTAGCCGTCTTTGACTTGGAAATCAACACGTGCTCATAAAGAAAGCTTATAGGAAATTGTCCAAAGGAAGCTTCGTGTCAAATGACATGTGTTTTTTTGACAAAATAAATCTTCATCCACATGTCATCTACCACCTCTACCTCCTTGGTTTTGGTCCTATAAATAGTCATGAAGGAAGAGGGGTAAGACATCCACTTCTCTCCAAACTTAAGCATTGGAAGATTTTTAGAGAGGACTTTGCGGAAATCGTCTTAGTTTGGGAGAGCTTTCGAACGTCGTTGTACGACGTTGATGAGGAGTACTTCGCCAACACGGATTGGATCTGGAGCAGATTTAGACGAAGATTCGAAGAAGCATCTTGGAGAGAATTTGTGTAATCTGTCTCGTCTGCCACTGTCGGTAACTTGCGGTTTTTCTATTATTATTTATTGTATTGTGTAGTGTGAAGCTATTGAGATCCTACAAGGATCGAGAAGGGAAAGCCTTGTAATTGCTTATTATTCCATACATTTTAATGACAGCTTTCTGAGTTAGACTCTGATCGTCTAGTGGTTTTCACCATATTGGGTTTCCACATTAAATCACTGTATCATTTTTATTGATGTTATTTTGTGTTGTGTTTTGGTTGTGTATCAGTATACCACTAAGCAGTTGTATAAGTACTTGCTTGAACTAATTTGTAGGAGCTCTAGTTGGGCTTGCATGCTCTCTAGCTCAACACTTTGAAGGAATTGTTGAAGGGGAGCAAGAGCGATTTTCTAAGACCTGGAGGAAAAGATATTTGGTCGTGGATCTGGGCAACTGAAGGGATTTGAATGGCGAGAGTGCTCAGGGTCTGAGTGACAACGATTGAGGCAGGATCATTCGCAGCCTTACAGGTTGGTGACTTCGACAATGTTCCTCCTATGCTGGTGGTCCCAAAGGGAGTAGAAGCAGATTACAACTAACAATCATCGCACGAAATAAGGAAATGGGGTCGACGACACAACGATAAATAACTTACCTAAAACCCGTTGAAGTGTGCCAGGGGAGGCCCGAGTGTTCGCCCCCTTAGGAGGGTGGGTCTCTGGAGCCCTAAGACAGCTCGCGCTGGCGGGAGGATGCGAGCCAATGTCTGAAGAGGGGCCCCCTGAGCCGAATTCTTGTGGTCGATTTCCCTGTGGGCATGTAATGCCCCAAGTTTCCCGAAGCAGGAAATGATTTCTCTGAGATACCGCCCGGCGATAGGGTTATTGTTGGCGGTAGCATGGCAAATTTATTGTAAGTGATAGCGTCGAGAGCGTCGAGAGCGGCATGTTGATGCGACACATCGTCAGCCGTACGGCGATAGGTTGTTATCGTGCGGCGGTAGCACGACTGACTTATTTGACAAAGCTCTCTGTGAGCTACCGCCCAGCGGTAGGGCTAGCGCTGGCGGTAGCTGTGCTTTTGTCATTTCTGCGTCGGTTACTAGATGAACCAGCTATCGCCCGGCGATTGTAAGTTATCGTGGAGTGGTAGTGTAGCAGTTATGACATGGTCACGTGTCAGCGTGTGATTGGAGGTTTTGAACGGTGGCTTGCGGGACAAGTTAATGCTTGAGCTACCACGTGGCGGTAACTTGCTATCGCGCGGTGGTAACGCTCGTAAACCTAAATCTAGATCAAATCATGGTCGTTCGCTGGTTTTTGATTGAGATCCGACGGTGGGGTGTCATCCCAGATGATATAAGGACGGGACATGACATTTCTTCTTCATTTGATCCCAAGGCATTCTCTTTCTAAGGGCTAGAGAGAAGGGAGAGTGAAGGAAGAGGAAGAAGGAGCTCTCGCCATTGTTGGAGCTTCGGAGCTCCGATTCACAAGCCGAGTTTGGATCCGTGGGGGCAAGACCATTGTGGTCATTTTCATCTGGCTATATCTTCGTTGATGGCTCTGAAACGAACATCATGGTTTACGATCCTCTTCCTTAGACATGTGAAGTCCTTTGTTTTGGCATGTGAGGGTAGATGCTCTACAAACTCGTGGAAACAATTCTCCTGATGGGTTGATCTGTGTATCCCCATTAGTTTTGCATTTAGAATCAGGAAGCGAACTATGGAATAGACATGCTGTGTGAAACCCATCCAGACGGGTTGGTCTGGATTGATGATGGTTATTTGTATGCCGGAGAAGACTCCGTGTTAAGCATGTAAATTTCAGAGTTGCGGGGTGTGCAAGTGACCGCAGAGAGAGTACTGGAGAAGGACTCTAGGAAAACACCTGTTTGAAGGGGAAGAATCGATAGTCTGTCCCTTACCACACGGTGGTAGCTCCCAGTGAGCAATTTTGTTTGTGAGGCCTGTCTCGTAGAGACCTGGTAGCCAATGTTTTGTGAGGCCTATCTCGTGGAGACCTGGGGTCCATTTGGTGAGGCCTGTCTCTTGAAGACCTGGGGGTCAATGTGTTGAGCTAGGAGTCTGTGTGGCCTAGCTTAGATGGATGTGAGTGCTAGCCTTGGATCATAATGGGGTTATTTATCGTACGGATGGGAAAGGGGATGCTAACCCGCGTCATTGCTTGCGAGCCGGATGATTTGAGCATGGAAAATAGCTGAACTGCACCCAACCCTATGACGATCGACTTGGAGTGAGTCAAAGTGTGTTTCCTAAGGATCACCATGACTTTGTCGTAGCATAAGGGCATTGTCTTTGGCTTCAGCCCTGAATGACTAAAAAGCTCAAGCGTTGCTGACCGTCACAAAGGGCGGAGGTGTGACCCTTCGAGATCCTGTGCACTGAGAATGTGCCCTGAGAGCACATGGCATTGGACAGCCGTGTCAACATTTGTGGTGATTGGTGCATAAATTGCACATTATGTTTGCCATTGTATATATATCTGCTAAATGCCTGCAGTGAAGGAGCACTGCCACCCCGAGTGAGGGGTGGGGTCGTTATAATTTGGTTAGCTAATGCTGACCGTTGCCTTGTTTACCACCTTTTGAGTGGAATTTCTTCGTGCAGGTGCAGCTGAGCCGAGCGGGAAATAGCAGGCTAAAGCCTATGGTTGCTAAGCCGGCCCTCGAATGCCAAAGCGAAGTGTGTTTTCTTATATTGTTCATGTATGACCGACTTGTGTGCCGAAGTATGTAAAATAATATTATTTGAGGAAACTTTGTAAGACTTTAAGGCCATAACTTTTGTGTATTTATCTTATCATTCCTGTATGGTTTAGTGGACATTCTATTGATTGGTATCTATGCAATTAAAATACTTCCGCTAGAATGCACTCTGAGTTTGGATGCGTGTGTTTGAATTATGATTTCAATACGTATTTCCACTAACTGTCCGTAGTACATGACGTGAGGCTCCGACCGGACCTTCTATTATATTTCATGTGATAGATAGGGGTGTTACAAGGCACTAGGGTTAATCATGACCATAATAGTAAAGTGTGATACGAGTAACTTATATAGTGAAAACCTGTGGTTCCTTAGGGTGCGAGGGCTCGAGGTCGGACGCCGAGAGCTGTGAAGGGGTCAAAGCGAGCTCGCTGGGCGTCGAGTCATGCTTTACCTTCTTAGTTTTCTTCTTCCACTTTGAAGGGGAGTTGTAGGACTTGTTGGACGCTCATGATAAAATCTCGAGCGAGTAGGATTTGTTTTGCTCTCGAGCAGCGTCAAGGCGATCCTGGAGCTCCTTAGAAAGTGGCATTTCCTGCAAGATGTATGGAAAAAAGAGAAGGGATGTGTCTTCACCTCTGGGGAGGGGGGGGGGTCATCTTGTATATATAGCATACTGCGGGATCCACCAAAGATTCTCTTGGATACCAGTCACCACTCATCAAATATCTAGGGTTGGACTTTTCTTTCTTAGTCTATCACAATTTTGCAAAGAGCAGGGATTGTGTACAATCTCGTACTTGTCAAGTAGGTCCATCGTAAGGGGTCAAGACCCAGAAGGGTCGTTCTGGTTTTGTTGGGCAATGACTTAGGGGTTCAGAGCATGTTGGAGTTCTGAATGGCCATGAATACCTGCGATCGGGCAGTATTTAGTGTGGTGAATTCCCGGTGTCGACAGGAGCCATGATCCTGACAAGGGTTGCTGTGACGGTCGTCGCTTTGGTGGTGTGTCGATGGTGCACGCTCCGTCTCCCTCTTCTGTTTGGAAGATCCTTCAAATTGTTAGTAGTGGGTCTCGATGGCTTCATCAGCAGCGATTTGTGTTTCTTCCCAGTGAACCAAATCTGCGTAGCTTGGAACCGTTTCTCGCATTAGAGCGGAGTAGAATCCATTTGGGCGGAGTACTCCGAGAAAGACGCCGTGAAGGAGCTCTGGGTCGACTCCCGGGATTTGTCGTGCCTCAGAGGTGAAGCAGCGAGAAAACTCCTTAAGTGACTATCCCATATTTTGGTGGATGCCAGAGAGGTGAGAGGGGTCCTTGACAATCCGTCGGTTGGTTATGAACTAGTTGATGAAAATACAGGTGAGCTCCCCAAAATTGTTGATCTTCCCTTCCCGTAGGGAGTGGAACCAGGTGCTTGGTTGCCCTTTCAAAGGTGGAACACTTGGTACAACAATCAGTCGGGCGCGTTGAAGAGGCGCATGATTGTCTCGAAGTAATTTACGTGCTCCAGGGAATCTTCCATCCCGTCGAAGGACTCAAAGTGGGGTAGCTTGAACCCATGTGGAACGGGGTGTGCTAGGACTTGAGGAGTGAGTGAGGACCCATGGTGAAAGGCGCGTCATGCCTACATGGGGCGGCGTCGTTCCTGGGAGTACCCTTCCTCGATCATATCCCTGACCTCCTGGCGAGTTAGCCTACGGTCATCGTGCCAAGCTTCCACTTCCCCAGGCGAGGGTCGGGCTGAGCGTCAACCTGTGGCTCTGGCCTATAAGTGGCATACATGGAGCTTGCTTTGTTGAAGAGTTCTTCGGCGGGGGGTTCATCAAGGCGAGCCGCGCCCTGAAGTGGGACACGCTGCTGCGAGTCGTGCTCTGCGCACGCCAACTGCGTTGGGAGGGTTGGACTGTCCTGTAGGTGGGTGAGTACTTTTGCTTGGCGTTCTTCCATTAACCGGAATCGCTGCTCTACTGAGTTTGTAGGCGCGGCGGTAGTGGCTCCATCCAGTAGTGGAGCGTTGCTTGCAGGTGGGCTAGTAGGGGCTATTTCGGCGCGTTCCTCCGAGACAGTGCCGTTAGTGGTGTGCGTATTCCTTTTTGTCATTGCTGCTAATTGTCTTCTAATAATTGCAATTTATGGTTGTCTTTGTTTCAAAAAATTTCTCCATATGCCGGATTAACATCAAAACTTTTTTCTTTATTTTCAACTCTTCAAAATCTTATTTTTGATTTAAACATTGCATTTCAAACTGCCACACCAAAGAAAAACAGAGCTTGTATTTTTTGGAACAAATCGTAAGTACGAGTATCGTTTCTAAAGAAGGGTACCAAATTAACGTAAATATATATTTTTTTACAAAATAAAAATCAAAATATTGATTCATATTTTTTTACGATTATTTTAAATACTCATATATATATTGTTGAATAAAAATTATAAAAATACAAATGTATTATAAAAATATGTCAAAATTAATTTGAAATTTATAAAATTTATATTTTCGAATACAATTGTATTCTTAAGGAAAAATACATCCCCATCTAGAGGTGGGAACAAAAAATTAGGGTTGATATCGAGTCGAGTTCGAGTGATTTGTGCTCGGTGTGAAATCAAACTTTTCGACTCGAATTCGGCTCGAAATCAACTCGAAATTGAAATCGATTTCGAGTAGAGTTGGCTCGACTCGAAGTGACTCGATTCCGAGTCAGCTCGATATCAAATCGAGCCGGCTCAAAATTGAGTAATTTTTCTCTTTATTTCTAGTTGGCTCAAAATTAAATTGAGCAACATATAATTTTAGCAAATAAAACTTTTATTAGATCTTTCATTCTTTTTATTTAGCTTTAAATATTATTGTTTTTAATAGTAAAATAATAATATATTAATAAATACATAATATTTTTAATTAATTTGAGTTAATTCGAATCATATTTCGAGCAATTCATAACTGACTCAAAATCGACTCAAAATCAGATTCGAGTCAAATATAATCGACTCAAATTGAATAGAATCAATTTTAACCGATTATTATTCGGATTATTATTCGGAATTTCGGATCAATATTCCGAATAATATCAGCCCTACTAAAAATTGCCGGTATTTTTTTTGGGTGTTGTTATTTAAACCCCAAAAGGGGATATTTGAACTCATAAAAAGTTCAATAATATAGTCAAACCCCTCCTCTTCAAACCCGATATTTGTACCCGACCTAAACCCCCGCCCACAGCCCTCGCGCCCCATCTCCCCCTCTCCGCGCTGCTCTTCGCCGCCGGAGCGCCGCTCGTCGTCCAGGCGTCGTCCAGGTGCTCGTCCAGGCGTCGTCCAGGTGCTCGTCCAGGCGTCGTCCAGGTGCTCGTCCAGGCGGCGTCCAGTTCGTCCAGGCGGTGCGTCGTCCAGGTGCTCGTCTAGGTGCTCCCGCGCCCTAGTCGCTGCTCTCGTGCCCTTGCCGTCGCTGCTCCTGTGCCCGAGCTGCTCCCGCTTGGTATCTTCTTCTTCTTCGTCTTCTTCTTCTTCTTCTTCTGGAGATTTCTGGACTGCAGATTTCTGGACTGCTGCAGATTGCAGATTTCTTCTTCTTCTTCTTCTTGAGATTTTTGGACTGCTGCAGATTTCTGAACTGCTTGAGATTTCTGGACTAAAAATTTCAGTCCAAAAATCTGGAGATTTCTGGACTGATTTCAATCCAGAAATCTCCAGATTTCTGGACTGATTTCAGTCCAAAAATCTGGCTGTGTTTAGTAAAGCTAATAGGTAGGTTAAATTGAATTTTATGAATTTTTTTTGGGTGTGCAAAGAATCAAAGTTGGTGCGCTGATATAAACACTCATCTTTAAAGTGATCACTTTTGGTGCATGCAGATGAATTTAGTTTGAATGAGTTTAAATTTTTTTTTTCAGCAAGGAGAGAAAAAATTTCTTTCACGGAGTAGTTTTTTAGTAATTTCCTTTTTTCTCCTGTCAAATAGATCAAAAACTCACTAGTCAAGTTCATGAAATTGTTGGACGCATAAATGAGGGCTTTGGCACACTAATTGTTGACCTGTTGTTCCTATACATCATCTGGTTTGTCTTCAATTACTCACTTTATTGATTTTTCTAAGCTCTATTGTTTCAGTTATTAATCAAATGTATTCTACTCAGATTGTTTCAGTATTATACTATTTGATTTTTAACTATAAACATTTTGTTTGTTGCTATTATATTCCCACTCAATAATCTGATATTGAGTTGTTATAAATTTATAAATTGTAATCCTTGATTAGAGTTGTCAAAGCGTATTTTACATTTTTCTGGACTGATTTCAGTCCAGATTAGAGTTGAAAACTGTGATTGCTTGCAAGGTGAGTTTAATCATGTTGTCCCAAATTACAATTGAAGTTCTTTTCCCTTATAAATTACAGATTCTTCAACATTTGCTGAATTGATGTTTTGAACTTAAAAACATGCAGGTGCTGTTAAAAACATGCATGAAGTGAGGGTGTAGGGCTGTTGAGTTCAGCATCTTCCTTTTTTATCCAGCATACAAACAAAATTGCCTACAGATCTTCACAGGTCAGTTTTCTATTTTGATTATGTCAGTGATGTTCATCTTTGTATGACTATAATTGTTGTAGAGATTTCGAGTCGTCATGAATGTTCCAAACTTTTTTTTTATGAATGTGTCTAGGAGTCAGCTAACTCATCATGAGCTCCAAAGAGTTGGTATTGTTTGAAAATTCTGAATTTTATGAAGATGTTGGAGTGCACTTCACCACAATCATATGTTTTCAAAGTAAAGAAGATTTGATAGACTGGGCTAGAAATATTGTCAAAGATTTTGGGGTTTGTGCTTATTATAAAACGCTCGGACAAGCTTACTGATAGAGCCATACCAAGAGTTATTCTTTGTTGTGACAGGGGTGGGTTGCTTATAGATCCTGAGAAATCAAAAGGTTACGTGAAGAAAAACATCAGAAAATCTAGTTCTAAGTGTTGCGGGTGCAAATTTGCTTTAAAAGGTCATAAAAATGAGTCCGGTGAATGAAAACTAGTAGTTATACACGGTGTGCACAATCACCAGTTCGTTCATCTAGAAGCACACCTGTACGCCGGTAGACTAGATGTCGATGGACAGAAAATTGTCGAGGAGATGTACAACGCCGGATGTAAGCCCCGTAAAATATTGGCAATGCTTAAAAAGAGATATCCTGGTAATTGTACAACCCTAAGAACGATCTACAATGCGAAGGCTAAACTTTTAAGAGCACAATTGGAAGGTGAAACTCCTATTCAGTATCTGTTCAAATGTATTAATGAAGCCGGTTATATCAGTTTTACACAAGTGAATGAGAGCACGCTACAACTAGAAAGTATTTTTTTTGCTCACCCAACTGCGGTTCGTTTGGCTAATATGTTCTCAAGTGTTTATATGATGGACTGCACATATAAGACGAACCGTTATCGGTTGTCTCTGCTCTCAATAGTTGGTGTAACTTCAACCAACCAGTCCTTTTTTTGCTCATTTGCGTTTATGTCAGCTGAAAATGAAGCATGTTACAAATGGACACTTGAATGTTTTAAGCTTATTTTTGATAAAAATGTGCATCCAAATTTATTTGTGACGGACCGCGAGCTTGCATTGATGAATGCAATACAATATGTTTTTACAGAAGCCAAAAACCTTCTATGTCAAGTTCATATACACCGTAATATCTTGGCGAACTGCAGAAATTTTTTTACACATGGCAAAGAATGTGATGTTTTCCTCGGTATTTGGCAACTTGTAGCCAACTCGAGTACAGAAAATGAATTTCAAAAGCAGTTTAATAAGTTGTTGAGCACGTACTCTAGTAAGTATCCCGCAGTGGTAGAATATGTTAAAAATACTTGGGTTGAACCATATAAGAAAATGTTTGTTTCAGCTTGGGTTGATAAGTTTTTACATTTAGGAAACACCTCTACAAATCGCGTAGAGGGCGGGCATAGCCAACTTAAGAAATTTCTTGAAATTTCTATCGAAAATCTTACAACAGTTTGGCAATCATTTGATAACATGATAAATTTGCAGCATACAGAAATCAGGCAACAATTTGGGCAAAGTAAAATACAAGTTTTTCCAGGTTTCAAAGGTGTGTTGTACGCAAATCTTGTTGGTAGTGTCTCTAATGCCGCCTTGGATATAATCAAAAAGACGGAAGAATCCGTCAAGTCCGGGGTCGTTCAAGCAGGGCAGTGCACACATAAGATCAGGTATACACTTGGATTGCCTTGTGCACACGAGCTTGTTCCTTACATGAAAGATTGTAATTCTATACCGTTATGGTTGGTGCACACTCAATGGAAACTTCTAACGTTGCATGAGAAACCGGATTTGGAAATAAAAGAGGAACAACATGAGTCAGTGGAGATAGAGAATGATGTCGAGGAAATATTGAAAAAAATACACTAGTATAAGTGATCTCCAAAGAAGGGAAATCAAAAGAAAATTGCGTGAAATCGTCGCCCCGGACGCTAGCCAAACAAAGGATTCTAAATTGCCAAATAAATTGAGAGGCCATCCAAGGGGAAGTTTGAAAAAGTTCATTGACGATTATAAATCTACACGAAGAGAACCATCACATTTCGAGCATGTTCTTAAGGAAGAACATGCGGTCTTGAAGATTAAGAAAGTGAAATTGTCAAGGAAAATAATTAGAACAAGGGGCGGTTTGGTAGAAAATGTACGCAACCAACTACCACTGATGGTGAACCCACATCTCCTTGATGTTGTTGATGTACATAGCGATGGGCACTGCGGATATAGAGTCATTAGCATCGCTCTACATATGGGAGAAAATTGGATGCAAGTGAGACATGATTTGGCGGGAGAACTGCATGAAAACAAATTGTTATACATAGAAATTTTCGGAGAATCGAGGAGATTAGAATTACTGCATTCTCTTGATTGTTGGGTGGTGCCAGCCCCGCTTGGTAGGGTGATGACATTGCCCGACATGGGTCTAATTGTCGCGTCAAGGTACAACATACAGCTTGTGAATTTTTTTAGGGACCAATCATTCACGTTTCTACCTCTTCATTCGACTCCACCGGCGGTTCGAATCACAATTCATATGGGATTTATAAACGATAACCACTTTGTTCTATTGAAGATGAAGGAAGAATGCCCACCACCTTCTGTATTTCCGGTGTGGAGAAGGTATCATCAACAAGTAACCGAAGAGTGGGACATTCCATATATTACACGTCTGATTTAGTTAGTCAGGTATGTCAATTTAAATTATTCGATTTGTCTTTGTACTAATGTTTAGAGAACTAATCCAACATATTGTTTGGTATTTTGCAGAGTGCAAATTGTCTTGTCACTACTTGAAGTAGTCTGCTACATTTTGTTCCAAAAAAGATAAAAAAATGACTTATTAATTTGTTGACTTGCATTTGCACATTTAATTTGAACCGTTATTTCTTGTAGGTGAATGATATGGGAGGCAAAGAAGGATATAACATTTTGACATTTTGATATGAGAGGCATTTTGACATTTTGATATGGGAGGATATGAGAGACATTTTGACATTTTGATCAAATGTTTGATATAAAAGAACACTAACACTAACTATATTATCATTTTGTCCTAAATTATTTTGTTTGTTAGTACATGCGCCAATGTAAAGATATGTGAGACTATTAATAGATGGTTTAGGTTATGTACTGTGGGTACAAATATCCTAAATGAGTAAAAATAGCTTATTTGAGTACAAATATCGTTGTGTTACAAATATCCATTTTTGAGGTGTAATTAACATCACCTTTTTTTGTGACTGTTATTAGCACTGCACTTTTGGATATTCGCACTACATTTACTCTTAATTTTCCGCGCCTTTTGAAAATACTCCTTGTACATGCATTTTTAGGAAAAGTGTTCAACACGAAAGTTGTAGATCTCGACGAGATCTACAACTTTCGTGTTGAACACTTTTCCTAAAAATGCATGTATAAAGCGTATTTCTAAAAGGCGCGAAATCTGAGCGTATTTCTAGAAATACGCTTTATACATGCATTTTTAGGAAAAGTGTTCAACACGAAAGTTGTAGATCTCGTCGAGATCTACAACTTTCGTGTTGAACACTTTTCCTAAAAATGCATATACAAGAAGTATTTTCAAAAGACACGAAAAATTAAGAGTAAATATAGTGCGAATATCCAAAAGTACAGTGCTAATAACAATCACCCTTTTTTTTTTTTAATCGACTTCTTATTTGCAAATTGCAAGTGAGATTTTCAGCTCTATCCAGTCTTATCTACAAAAAAACATGCAAAAGAAGAGCACCCGTCAGTCTTTAACCTTCCAGGCTCCAGCGCCGCCGCCTCCTCCTCCCCAAAACAGAGAAATCGCAGCTTCTAACGATGGCGCTGCTTCATCTCTCCTTACACCCTCCATCTCCATTATCTTTCCACTGGACTGGCACTATCCCCTCTCTCCTTTCCTCTCGCCGTTCCTCAACCCAACTCCGTCATAGAATCACATTCACCGCCGCCGCTTCCACCTCCGCTTCCGCCTCCCTCCTCCCATCTGATTCCGCCATCCGCGACTTCTGGCGATGGCTCCGAGAGCGAGGAGCGCTACCACAGCCGTCTCCGCCTGTAAGGCCGGCGTTCGTGCCGGAAGGGCTAGGTCTTGTGGCCGAGCGTGACATGTTGAGGAACGAGCTGCTCATGGAAATTCCCAAGAAGCTCTGGATCAACGCCGACACCGTCGCCGCCTCGGCGATCGGTCCCGTTACCCTAGGGCTGATACCGTGGGTTTCCATCGCGCTTTTCATCCTAAGGGAGAAGGCCATGGGCACCGCCTCCTCGTGGCGCCCCTACCTCGATATTCTCCCACAAGAGACCGACTCGCCTATTTTCTGGTGAGAATTATTAGTTTGGCAGGGGGGAGCCCGCTGTGGATTGTTGAGCTTTTCTGAGATTATGAAATTCGTTCATTCTGCAGCGCAGGTCTGAGGAGGAGCTCTCCCAGATTCGAGGTCAGTTCTATGAACCTTGAAAGCACTTAAATGATTGAGGTGCTCTGTAACTATCTCTGTTTGGCGGTTCCGTTTAGTTTTAGATTTTCAATTGATTTGATGACAATGGCCTGACATGAATATTTACTTCTTTGTTGTGCATGTTTTCTTTATGAAGTATGCTTAGAAATATAGCAGGAGTCTGTATCTATGCATGCTTCTTTTCTCAGGAGACACTCACCATCCACATTGAATTGGGGATGTCACATATCCACCTTCTGCTTTGTCCATCCTTGTTGCGGCCTGCTCAACGCTTCGGTTGAACCGGACTAAATTGGACCGTCTTAGCCCACAGAACGGTCGAACGTGCACACAGTCACAAAAAGAGAGGGTCAATGCACACGATGTTTTAACGTGGAAAATCCCTCAATCCGGTAAAAAATCACGTGGCCGGGTCTGTGCCGGTCAAACTCCACTATCAGCTTCGGGTTACAGCTTGCTTGCAGAATCGAGGACGACAGACCGCTCCTTGTTACACTTTGGAGGTGAGAGAGAGAATCTCAGGCGCTCGGCGGGCAACAAGCTGCTCCACGCGAGGCTTAGTTTTCACAATCTTACAGCGAGAATGTGAGCTCTTAAGTGCTGTGCAGAAGTAGGACACAGCCGCGGAACGCGTGGAATGAGGTTGGAGCGGGCTTGCTGGAGGTTCACACGAACGAGGCTTTCTTCCTGCAACGGGCAAAACGTCTTCTTCGCGGCTCTGCTGTGGACTTAGACGGATTTCTAGTGGAGGAGCGGTGGCTCGTAGGAGAATTCCGGTAGAGAGGTGTTGACACGTAGGAGAATTCTGGCAGAGCTCTGGCCCGAGGAAAAAGCAAACACAAAAGGTAAAACGTGAGAAATGAGGAGGCCCAGGGGCCTTTTTATAGCCTCCAGGAGGTGGTTACGGTAGTTATGCGTCTATCCGCACGCCGTAACCATCCAAATTATTGGGCCCAGATCATGCTTCGCATAGTTTGGAGCGCATATTATTCGAATGTTATTTTTACTAAGTGTAGCCCCCAACTAAAGACAAGGCTTCCCCACTACTGGTGGTGGTTACACGGGTGGTTACCCGTATAACGGACGGTCCTGATCGCGAGTGATTGATCGGACGCCGGAGAGAAGGCCCGACGACGAGGACGACGGAGACGCCGCCCAAGGCGGACAAGGGAAGCGGTCGACCACCCTTTTACAGGCGGCCGACTTCGGCGGTGGTGGGGGCTGCCAGCGCGACACCGACCGAGGGCGCGGCCAGCCGTCCTGAGCCGAAGAGGGCTGACCAGCCGTGCTCGGGAGGCACGTCGGGCGTGTCCCCGACGTCAGCCTTTAGGCACGACGCCGGCCGCCGGCCAAGTGGCCAGCACGATCGACTGCAAGATGCGGCCGACCGGTTGCGGTTTGAGCCGGGACGGTCGGCCAAGCGCTCCTGGCCAGAAGGCCGGGCATGGCCGGCTGCGCCCCGCACCTCCCGCGGTGGCCGCTGGAGGGAGCGCTCCCGCCGGTCTGGGAGGCTAGCCGGGTTGTCGCGCCTCACAACTGCGGTTGTGCGACCGTGGGGTGCCACCTCCCGACCGGCCGAAAGCTGGGCCGATTTGAGACGACCGGCCGGTGGAGGGAGAGAGGGGCCGGCCTCCTCGGCCGGTCCTGGACGATTAGGGGGAGTGGGATCCCGGCGCGCGGATTGCACGTGTCGATCCCGTATGCGCCGACTCCCCCATGATCCTCACTAAAGTGGTGAGATCATGGGGGAATGGGCTATTCACACCCCAATCATGCTATAAATGGACTTGTCCCCATCAATTGCCTCTGAAATCCTCGGTGTTAGAAACCATCATTGTGAGAAGAGTGAGGATTTCTCTTTCTCCTACGAAGGGTTCTTGCGGCGACAATGGTGATGGCGAACGAAGAAGTGTCAGAGACGACGGATGGCGGCGCTTCACAGGCTAAGGTAAGCAAAAAATGAGGCGAAAAATGAAAAAGGTGTGCTTGGACATAGGAGACCTGACGTGCCAAGCCGGCGAGCGGAGGAGCGCAGTCACACGCGCCCGCTTGACGGCGCGGGGTTAGGCTTGCCGGCCAGGGCGCCCATCGGCTCGCGTACCCTAGTGGTATGTGTGCGCGTACGCACCTGGGTGTGTGCCGACACGCGCGTACCTGGTGCGCGGGCGCGCACCTTTGGTGCGTGCGGGCGCGCGCCTACCGCGCACTTTAGGTGTGCGCGGGTGCGTACCTTAGGTGCGCGGGCACACTCTCCCATGGTGTGCGCGAGTGCGTACCTCAAGTGTGCGCGGGCGTGCGCACCTGGTGTGCGCGGGCGCAGACACACCTGGAGTGCACGAGCGCGCACCCTTGCGCGCACACGCGCTGCTGCGCCCGCGCTGGTGTGAGTGTGCGTTCTGCCGGGCGCACGCTGCTGCTTACGCAGGCGCTAATGCTTCCCTTTGGGCTAGGCGGGACCTTGCGTGCGTACGGTTCGTGCACGGACTTTTGTCCGTACGTATGCGCGCATGCAGACACTTCTTTGCGCGACTTTAGATCTCCCGTGCCGGGATTGCGAGCTTTGGTCGCTCAATTAAATACCTTCTACTTGACTGACTTTGTCTAACCTTTTCCTTTCTATTTCCAGGTTTCAAAGCGACTACGAGACCCTTGCGGCTGCGCTCGTCGCTTTCTGCTGAACAGGTCGCGATTTGACGTAAGAGATTCGGGTTACCTAGCGATCTTGAAGTGAGAATACCCCATTTTGAAGAGAGTTCAGAATTCCCTGAGGGGCTGGTTGATGGTTTTTGAGATCACTTTGCGATCCAGTTTCCGTTTTCCACCATGTGAGGAGGTGATTGATATTTTAAAGTTCTGCGGTGTTCCGATGTCCTAGTTTACGGCTCTTGGGATGATGCGGCTCATGCAATTGGTCGTATTCTTTAGAGTGCATGGTTCAAAATTTTCCTTGAACTTGTTCAGAGATTGGTGCGATGTTCGCGTTGATGGTGGTGGCCGTGTTGAGATCTTCAGCAACAAAAGTTGGCTTGATTTTAAGTCTCAGACGGATCGTCGCCATGGGAACACCTTGTTCGGATATGTCAGGAACTCCCGGGGCCTGCCGGAGCTGTGGAATGCGCTACCTAACCATTGTCGACGTCAGAAGGGGAAAGAGCGAGAGTTCTCCTCGATGCTTGGATTCACTAAGCCTCGGGAGTTGGCTAATTATTTATTTAGCGTCTCTTTGTTCGTGGAGGAGAAACGCCTGTTGCAATGCAGAGTATCAACCGATCCTGAGCGTGCAGTCGGGGCACCTTCGGGCCGTGACCAGAAAAGAAAGCTTACTGCTTCCAGTTGTAGTGATGTGGGTATGAAGCCTCCATCTTCCTCGAAGCAGAAGGCTTCTCAGGTTGAGGTAGTTTTTCCTGGTTGCCGAGATGAGACCGTTCCTCTTGATCCTGATGTGGAGGTGTTGGGGTCCTCTGCCCCCCGGACGTCTTCTTCTTTGAAGGCGATGGACAATGTAGTAAGTGAGCTTGCTTGTTTTGAGCTTTTAATTTTGCTGTTTTGCGTCATACTGACTTCTTTCTTTTTGCTTGTAGATTGAAACTCAAGCTCATATTGCATTCACGTGGAATGATCATTACGTGAGCTTGAAGGATGGATACTTGGCTCTCCAGGAGAAGCTCCGGGTGGCGGAGGGATCACTTGTTGCTTTGAAAGAGGATCATGATAGAGATGTATCTCGATTTCGACGGATCAGATCAGAGCTGAAGACAGAGCTGGAGGAGGCTCGAGCGACGTTGGAGGTGAAGAAGTCTCTTGTGGAGAAGACCACGCAATCGTTGAAAACCGCTCAGGAGGAGACTTCTTGCTTGGAGATAGAGCTCGGGGCTTTGAAGACTCAAGTGAAGCTACTTTCCTCTGATGATCGGGTGTTAGAGCTGAAGGCCGCTGAACTTGCTGAGTATATGGACTCTTTGGACTACATGCGTGATCGCAGCTTGATTGGCGAGGAGGTTTGTGAGGAGATCTGGGCCAGAGAGGTGGAGCCTCAGATGGAAGATGTTCGCGAGCTCGCACTTAGATGTGGAGTGTCGAAGGTTTTTCACTTGATCGTCAGGAGCTCCGAGCTTGAAGTGTGATGTGTCCGGCCTCAGCTTTGATGACATCTCTGATTATGAGAACTCGAGCCCAGATTCTGATGCAGATGCAGCCGATGAGTAGTAGCTTGAGTTTTTTACTCTTGTATGTTGACACTTTCTTTAGTTGAGTTTGTTATGGTGATGTATGTTTGTTTTTGTCTTTCAGACTTGTGGATGTTCTTTGCTGCCCTTTTGAGGTCGTTGACAGCATGTTTCATGTCTTTATTTGTATGACATTGTCGTTTCTTTTCTTTCTTATTTATATGAATGCTAGTAGTTGGTGAAATATAGGCTCGCAGTGACGACATATAACTTATTTGCTCAATCCGGTTGCGTGTCCCTCTTAATTAAGTTTTGTTTGGTGTCGATTGCAAGGTGGGCAGGTCCGGGCGATGACGAGGCATAGAAAGACAGGGTCGGTGAAGAGCTTGCTCGTTCAAATTGCATGCACAGTCTTACCTGATTAAGTGTTGGTAGGCGTCGATCGCGAGGGGGGCAGGCCCTGGCGATGACGGGCATAGAGGCAGTGTCGGTGAAGAGCCGTCTCATTCAAACCGCATGCGTGATCTTACCCAGTTGAGTTTGGTAGGCGTCGATCGCGAGGGGGGCAGGCCCAGGCTATGACGGGCGTAGATAGGCAGGGTTGGTGAAGAGCCGTCTCATTCAAACCATATGCGCAATCTTACCCAGTTGAGTTCCCTTGGGACAATATTGAGAGAAAACAGAATGCAATATTCATTACTTAAAAATAGTTTGTGCGAGTCATGACTCGTGGATTTTATAAAGAAATAAAATGAGAAACAGGAAAACGAGAAATAGGAAATCACAGGTAAAGGCGCAGGTTCCCCGCATTCCAAGTGCGGGGAAGGATCTTCCCCTCTGCAGTTCTGATCTTGAAGGTTCCTGGCTTGACGACTGTAGTCTGCAGAGACGACGAATGGTCCCTCAATGAAGGCGAGAGCTTGTCTCCTTGTTGTCCTTTGCCAGCTGCTTCTATGCTTCGCCAGACCACGTCTCCTACGTTGATTGGTCTGTGCTTTACTCTTCGATTGTAGAGTCGCGCCACATGTCCTTAATAGACGACAACGTGAAAGGCTGCTGTATCCCTGACTTCTGGGATCAAGTCGAGGTTTTCCCGAAGTAACTCGTTGTTTTTCTCTGGGTTGAAGTTTAAAATACGGGCACTCGGGACACCGATATTGACATGGATGATAACTTCTTGGGGAATGGTATTTTACACAACGAAATCGGCTACCACCTGGGATTTGATGTTTGGTCGGGGCAGGAAATGAATGTCAAACTCGCCGAGCTCGGCCGCGCACTTCACCAATCTGCCGGATGCCTCTGGTTTCTGGAGGATTGTGCGAAGTGGGAGCTCGTTCAGTACCTTTACTGTGTGAGCCTGAAAATAAGACCGAAGCTTTCTTGCTGAAAAGACGAGAGATAAGGCTGTCTTATCTGCTGTGGGGTACCGAGCCTCGGTATCTGAAAGGACCTTGCTAAGATAGTCGACTGGACGTTGAATCCCTCCCTCATCTCTGACTAATACTAAACTTAGTGCGGCTAGGGATATTGCCAGATATGGGTACAATACTTCTCCAGGGATTGATTTTGATAGAAGCAGAGGCGAGGCTAGATATTGTTTGAGGGATTCGAAGGCTGCTTGTCATTCATCTGTCCACTGAAACCCTGCATTACGAGCTCCCCGAAGAATCTTGAAAAAGGGGAGATACTTGTCGACGGTCCGTGTCAAAAATCACGAGAGTGCAATAATTCTCTCATTCAGACGTTGTACTTCCTTTATAGAGCGCGGGGGTGACATGTCTTCTAGCGCTTTGATATTTTCAGGATTTGCGTCAATCCCATGATGGGTCACCATGAGTCCCAGAAACTTTCGTGATATAACACCAAACACACACTTGCTCAGATTGTGCCTCATTCCAAATCGGCGAAGGAACTCAAAATACTTCTCCAGGTCCTTCAGATGGTCACTTCAGTGGATACTCTTGACTAGCATGTCATCTACATATACTTCCATTGTCTTTCCGATGAGATTTTTGAACATCTTGTTCATCAGTCGTTGATAGGTGGCTCTAGCATTTTTTAGGCCGTAGGGCATCACCTTGTAGCAATAAATTCCTTTATCGGTCCTGAACTTAGTGTGCTCTTCATCTGCGGGGTTCATTCTGATTTGGTTGTAGTCGGAATATGTATCCATGAAACTGAGGAGCTGATGACCAGCTGTCGAGTCAACAAGCTGGTCGATCCTTGGGATAGGAAAGCTATCCTTTGGGCAAGCTTGGTTGAGGTTGGTGTAATCAACGCACACCCTCCACTTCCCGGAGGCTTTCTTGACCATGACCACATTGGCTAGCCAGGTGGGGTATTCTACTTCCCGAATAAACTGCGCATCCAGAAGCTTTCCAACTTCTTCAATCGCCTGGAGTCGCTTGGAAGCGAAGTTTCTCTTCTTTTGAATGACTGGCTTGCACGCAGGGTTGATATTCAAAAATTGTTGAATGACCTGCGGGTCATCTCCAGGCATGTCTTTATGGCTCCAAGCAAAAATATCTTTGTTTGCCTGGAAAAAGGTGGCAAGTTCCTCCCTTTCTTGTCGGGGAAGAAGGGACCCGAGCTGAGCTGTGCGGGCTGAGTTTTGCTCGGAAAGGGGCACCTTGACTAGTCCTTCTATGGGCGCTCCACGCTGCATAGTTGTTTCATCTCACAAATCGAAGTCATCGATGTTGAGGGCAGTCGTCACTGCCGGTTGAGCTTGCCCGTAGTAGCAAGTGTGAGCTGCTTCCTGATTTCCACGAACAGCCCCTACTCCTCCCGTGGTCGGAAACTTCATTGCAAGGTGCGAGATTGACGAGATTGCTCCGAAGATACATTGTATGTTGAACTTGAATCTACAACGAATTGAATATTGTGCATGACTTGTCTTGGAAACTCACCCATGGTAACCGGTAGGGTGATCATTCCTTGGACTTGAACTGGGTGGTTGTCGAGGCCATAAACAGGTTTTGCTGCGGGACTGAGGCGTTGATTGACGAGCTCCATACTCTGGAGGGTGGACAAAATAAGACGTCGACCGAGCTCCCATTGTCCACAAGGATTCTCTTGACGTTATAGCAGGGATCACCAATTCCCGCATTAATCACGAGCGGGTCTTGGTGAGGCGACCGCAGTCCTTCGAGGTCTTCATCTCCAAATGTGATAGTGGAGTCTTGTCTGAATCTTTTATCTTCATGCTTTCTTACTGGCACGTCCACGGAGAATATCTGGGTAGAAAGAATTGGGGACCCAACGATAGTCTCAATGTTGCCCACCATGCCTTCCTTCGGCCTCTCCCCGCGGCGCGGTCTGCTGCTCTCTTGCTTGTCTAGGGGGTGCCTGCTGATCTTGCATATGCCCTTGCAAAAATCTGCCAAGGAGCCCTTGTCGGATAAGACGCTCAATCTTGTCCTTCAGCCTGATACATTCCTCGGTGGTGTGCCCAGTCCCGCGATAGAACTCGCAGTACTTGGATTAGTCGTTCCTATGATTTGGAATCAGAACTTTTGGTCGATGAAGTGCTGAATTATCCTGTATTGCGTAAAACACATTAGTCCGCGTGGTGTTCAATGGTGTGTACTCTCGAGGCGGCCACTGTCCCAGATTCCTCTGGAAGTCGCGCCGACGCTGGCTGTTACGACTCATCGCGTTTCTCTTCTTGCACCTTAGGGGTCTGCTCTTGCCCTCTTCTCATCTTCTGACCGCCTTCAAACTGTTGGTGGTGTGCTTTGATAGCTTCATCAACAACAATTTGTGCATCAACCCGATGCACGAGATCCGGATAGATAGACACAGTTTCCCTCATCAATGTTAAATAGAAACTACTGGGACGGAGACCTCCAAGAAAACTCCCCTCAAAAGTTCAAGGTCAACTCCCGAGATTTGCCGAGCTTCAGAAGTGAACCGGCAGAAAAAGTCCTTCAAGGACTCCCCTTTATTTTGGCGAATTCCTGACAGATGCGAGAAATTCCGAACAATTCTACGGTTGGCGACAAACTTGTCAGCGAATTGTCGTGCCAACTTCGCGAAATTGTCAATGGACCCTTCTCTCAAGGAGTGGAACTAAGTACGGGCATGTCCTTTCAATGTTGCCAGACACACTTGGCTGAGCAGCTGACCTGGAGCATTGTAGATTCTCATGATGGTAGTGAAGTGGTTGATATGTTCGAGCGGATCCTTCGTTCCGTCGAACGTCTCGATGTTTGGGAGTTTGAAGCCATGCGGGATTGGATGAGCTAGAACTTGGGGCGCAAGTGGGGAGCCTTGTTGCAGAGGACGGTGGGCTAAAACATCCTGATGCCCAACATGTCCGTACTCTTGAGCAATCACCTCGCGTATCTCTTCGCGGGTGAGTCTTTCGTCTAGCGGCGCACGAGCTTCTTATTCTGCGTGATGACGGTGGACGCCCCAGCGCCTCGATAGGCAGGTTGCGTGGAGCTGACGACGTCAGAGAATTCTTCAGATACATCATCCCCGTGGGGAACTTGCAGTGGAGCATGATTCAGCACTGGTGGCGGGGGGTTGACTGGCAGGAGGCTAAAGAGGAGCCAGAGGCGCTCCTAAGTTCCTGAGGAGAGCTAACATCTCAGTCTGTTGCTCTTCCATTTGCCATACATGCCTTTCCAAAGCTGCAACGGGCGCAAGTATAACCTTTATCTCAAGTGGAGCATTGATGAGCGAATGTGAGGGAGCCGACTCAATGCGTCCCCCTGGGACGGATCCTTCGGTAGTTCGAACGCTTCTTCTTGCCATTGAAGCTAGTCTCAAGTACCACTGAGCTGAGGGTACTGTCTTCTGAGGATGCTGAGAATTCTTGTTCCCACGGACGACGCCAAATTGTTACGTCTTGCTCAACGCTCTGGTTAGACCAGACTAAATTGGATCGCCTTAGCCTACAGAATGGCCGAGCGCACACATAGTCATAGAAAGAGAGAGGCAGTGCACACGATGTTTTAACGTGGAAAATCCCTCAATCGGGTAAAAACCACGTGACCGGGTCTGTGCCGGTCAAACTCCACTATCAGCTTCGGGTTACAGCTTGCTTGCAGAATCGAGGGCGACATGCCGCTCCTCGTTATACTTTGGAGGTGAGAGAGAGAATCTCAGGCGCTCGACGGGCAACAGGCTGCTCCACGCGAGGCTTAGCTTTCACAATCTTACAATGAGAACGAACGCTCTTAAGTGTTGTGCAGAAGTAGGACACAGACGCGGAATGAGGGTTGAGCGGGCTTGTCGGAGGCTTCACGCGAATGAGGCTTTCTTCCTGCAATGGGCGGAACGTCTTCTTCGCGGCTCGGCTGTGGACTTAGACGGATTTCTGGTGGAGGAACGGTGGCTCGTAGGAGAAGTTCGGTGAAGAGGTGGTGACACGTAGGATAATTCCTGCAGAGCTCTGGCCTGAGGAAGAAGGAAACACAGAAGGGAAAATGTGAGAAATGAGGAGGTCTGAGGGCCTTTTTATAGCCTACAGGAGGTGATTACGGTAGTTATGCGGCTATCCGCACACAATAACCATCCAAATTATTGGGCACAGATCGTGCTTCACATAGTTTGGAGCACATATTTAGAGCTGTCACGGTTCCGGTTCGGTTCCGGTTCTACTAAAATCATGAACCGAACCGTTAAGGTAACTGTTGCGGCCAAACTCGGCGCTCCGGTCGATCCGGACTAAGTTGGACCGCCTTAGCTCGCGGAGCGGTCGAGTGCGCACACAGTCAGTTAAAAAAGGGAAATGTACACCAGAAGTTTTAACGTGGAAAACCCTTCAACCGGATGAAAAACCACTTGACCGGTTCTGTGCCAATCAAAATCCACTAATTCTGGATGATTACAATACACTGAGTGAACCGGAGCGACAGGCCGCTCCCGTTACAATTTGTGGGGAGAGAGGATGATTATAAACACCAGCGGGCAACAGGCTGCTCCGCTGAAACGACTTAATTGGTGGAATGCGCGGGATGCTTCTGGCGCTTGCGCCTAGGGCGGCACACGCTTGCTGGCCTCGACTGCCTTCTTCGTTTGACTTTCTCCGATCTTGGGCGTCTCCTTGTGAACTACGCTCTAATGGGATGCTTATAGCCAATGGCAGGCGCTGGTGGTCGGTGGCGGCCGCTGGAGGTCACTGGTGGTCGCTGGTGGTCGTTGGTGGCCGCTGGTGGCCGCTGGTGGCCGGCGACGAGCGGAGGACGACTCGGAGGAGGCGGCGGGAGAGCTCTCACCTGAGGAAGAAGAAGAAGAAATCGTTGGAGGGAAAAAGATGATAAATGAAGAGCCCCTGGGGTCCTTTTATAAGCTCCAGGGGGAGATTATAGTGGGCTCCACCACTAACGTAGTGGGTTAGTGGGTGGTTTCCCCTTGATCGGACGGCCTTGGTAGCGCGCCATGATCGGATGGTTGAGGTTCGGGCGGCGAGCCACCGGCTAGCGGTGGTTATCGGTGGTTAGCGGGAGCGGCCGGCCGGTGGCGGTCGACAGGTGGAGGTGGTCGGCGATGGTCGGCGGTGGCCGGCCGGAGGCGGGTGGTCGGCGGCGGCCGACTGAAGGAGGCCGGGCGGCGGCGGCCGTCCGGCGGCGGGTGGTCGGCGGTGGTGGTCGGCGGCGGCCGGCCGGCGGCGGGTGGCTGGCGACGGTGGCCGGCGGCGGCGGGCGGCGGCGGTTGGCGGCGGGCTGTTGCGGCGGCGGTGTTCTCTCTCCCCTCTTTCCCCTTTTTGTGGATCTCTTTTTTGGTGGGAGAGAAAGAGGGGAGAATTGGATGGAGGAGATAAAAGATGAGAGAAAGTGAGCCCTCCACTTCTCCCATCATGAAGGGAATCATGGGGTTGACTAGTCAACCCCATGATCTCATTTTGGGGATTGCTATGTGCACCCCTAAAGCTATAAAATGGAGTCAATCCCTATCAATTGCCCCCCAAATCCTTTGTTGCTGGTGAGCCGTGTGAGAGACAACTTATGATTTTTAATCATCTTCTTCCCCGCTTCCATGTCTTCCTGCGGAGAGAAGGCCGAGAAGGCGAAGAATGGTGCTTAGAAGGTATGCTCGTACTTATACGATTGGCGATGACAGCATTTCATCAAATTGAAGGAGCGACGACGGGGGCTTCGGGCAAGGTGCCGGCGAATGCAATCGCGAGGGGGTCCGCGCGCTTGACGGTGCGAAGGCGCGCCGGCGCAACGGCGGGCGAGTGCAAAGGCACACCTAGAATAACGCAAGCGCGCGCGGGGGTGCGCATGCGCAAACTCGGCGCGCGCGGGCGACCCCGCGCGCGGGCGACCCCGCGCGCAGGCGCGTGCAACCCTGCGCGCGAGTGCGCGCGCGCGAGTTTGCGCGCAGGTGCGCGCGCGCGAGCCTGGGCGCGGACGCGCGCGGGGGCGCGGGCGCGCGCGGGGGCGCGGGCGCGCGCGGGCGGGCCTGCACGCGGGTGCGCGCGCCCGCGACCCTGCGCGCGGGTGCGCGCAAGCGCGACCTCGCGCTCGAGTGTGTGCGCGCGACCGTGCGTGCGGGCAACCTGGGTGCGCGTGTTGTGTGTGCGGGCTCTTGCTCGCCTTGCGCTTCTGGAAGCGCCGTTATGGGCCTTTTCGTACCTGCTTTGATATGCACAACTGCGCCTTGTGTGCGCAAGGCGCAAGGTATGTGACGTGTGCAAAAGGTACGATGTGCACGGTATGTAATGTGCACGATGGGTGAGTGATGCGTGCGCGAGGCACGCTGCATACGCGATGTGCGCAAGGTGTAACATGCATGGCGGACTCAGCGCCCAAGGGAAGAGATTACTGAGATGTGGAGTTTTTGTTGCCCCCCGAGTGTATCACTGAGTACTTCTTGTACAAGGTCGAAAGGGGAAACTTGTTGCGGCAAGGCGCATGGGTGTAAACACGGCTCCTCCATTTTTATCGAGGGTGATTGATACCTCAGTTGGCGAGGTTGATGCTGTTTTACGTAAGTTTTACGTGCAGCGTCATTTTGCACGAGACTGACTCGCGAGTATTGTTCGCACGAGCTTGGCTCGTGACTTTTGCTCGCACGAGCTTGGTTCGTGACTTTTGCTCGCACGAGCTTGGCTCGTGACTTTGGCTCGCACAAGACTTGCTTGTAATTTTGCCTTGCGCGGTTTGTGACCACGGCTTAGTTTGAACGAGGTTGGCTCGCGGCTTTGCTGGTTTGTCGTCGTGCTTGCACGAGGCTGGCTCGCGGCTTGATTTGCACGGTTTGCGACCGCGGCTTGACTTTCGCGAGGGTTGCTCGCGGCTTAGATTGCGCGAGGGTTGCTCGCGACTTAGATTGCGCGAGGGCTGCTCGCAGCTTAGATTGCGCGAGGGTTGCGCGCGACTTAGACTGCACGAGGGTTGCTCGCGGCTTAGACTGCGCGAGGATTGCTCGCGGCTTAGATGGCGCGAGGGCTGCCCGCGGCTTAGATTGCGCGATGGTTGCCTTCGACTTAGAATGCGCGAGGATTTCTCGCAGCTTAGATTGCGCGAGGGTTGCTCGCGGTTTAGATTGCGCGAGAGTTGCTCGCGACTTAGATTGCGTGGGGGTGCTCGCGGCTTTGCTTGCACGAGGGTTGCTCACGGCTTAGGTTGCGCGAGGGTTGCGCGCGACCTAGGTTGCGCGAGCAGCTGCTCGCGGCTTATGCTGCGCGAGGGTTGCTCGCGGCTTTGCTTGCGCGAGGGTTGCTCGCGGCTTAGGCTGCGCAAGGGTTGCGCGCGACTTAGGTTGCGCGGGCAGCTGCTCGCGGCTTAGGCTGCGCGAGGGTTGCTTGCGACTTCGATTGTGCGAGGGTTGCTCGCGGCTTAGTTTGCGCGAAGGGATACTCACGGCTTAGTTTGCGCGAGGGATGCTCGCGGCTTCTTCGTGAGGGGGGCAGGCCCCCGCGGTGTCGTCGGAGAGTGTAGTTACTCAATCCGACCGTCGGAGAACGTAGGTGTTCAATCCGGGCACCAGAGAACGTATGTGCTCAATCCGGGTACGATCGCGAGGGGGTAAGGCCCTGACGATGGTGTCGGAGAGTGTAAGTACTCCATCCAACCATCAGAGAACGTAGGTGCTCAATCCTGGCACCGGAGAACGTATGTGCTCGATCCGGGTGTCGGAGAACGTAGGTGCTCAATCCGGGTGCAATCGCGAGGGGGGCAGGCCCTGACGATGGCGTCGGAGAGTGTAAACACTCAATCCGACCGTCGGAGAACGTAGGTGCTCAATCCGGGTGTCGGAGAACGTAGGTGCTCAATCCGGGTGCAATCGCGAGGGGGCAGACCCTGACGATGGCGTCGGAGAGTGTAAGTACTCAATCCGACCGTCGGAGAACGTAGGTGCTCAATCCGGGTGCCGGAGAACGTAGATGCTCAATCCGGGTGCAATCGTGAGGGGGGCAGACCCTGACGATGGCGTCGGAGAGTGTAAGTACTCAATCCGACCGTCGGAAAACGTAGGTGCTCAATCCGGGCACCAGAGAACGTATGTGCTCAATCCGGGTGCGATCGCGTGGGGGGCAGGCCCTTGCGATGACATGACGTTTGAGAGGCGGAGTTACTGAAGAACCCGCTTGTTCGGTTTGTAAGCACAGTTTTACCTTAAAACAAATATGATATTGTACTTGGAAATAAACTTGGTTTGCGCGAGCCTGAGCTCATGACTTTTACTGTTCTAAAGTGACAAAAACAAGATGATGGAAAAAGCAGACGATTAACACCATTAATAAAAGATAAAAATGCGGAGGGATAGATGCGATGCAAATTCCGGGCTACATGTGTGTTGTAGAGGGTCGTCCTGCGTCGGGGAGAGCGTCCGTCCTAGGTATTCATTGCTGGGGATCCGGCGATGGTCTCTATGTTGCCCACCATCTTTCTTCCTCCACCGTTTCCTTGTGCTGGGATCTGTGTCTGTCTTTGCAAAAATCTCCCGAGGAGCCCCTGACGAACAAGACGTTCAATTTCATCTTTGAGACCGGCGCACTCTTCAGTGTTGTGGCCCGTTGCGCGGTGGAACTCGCAGTATCTTGTCTGGTCTGCCTTAGGGTTTGGTCGCGGTGCTCTTGGTCGTTGGAAGGCCGGATCATTCTGAATGGCGTACATCACATTTGTGCAGGTGGTATTCAGAAGGGTGTATTCCTGAAATGGATGTTGCCCCCCATTCCTTAGAAGGTCTCGTTGACGGCTATTGCGGCGACGCTCACTCTGGTGTCGCTCTTCTTGTTTTGTGAGAGTTGGTCCCTCTTCTTTCTTCCTTTTTTGTCCTCCTCCAAACTGCTGTCGGTGCGCTTCAATAGCTTCGTCGGCTGCTATCTGGGCCTCGACTCGATGAACGAGATCTGGATAACTGGGCACGATCTCCCTCATGAGTGCTGAATAGAAGCCGCTGGGGCGGAGTCCGCCAAGGAAGACGCCTCTGAGAAGCTCGGGGTCGATGCCTGGAATTTGACGTGCCTCAGAGGTGAAGCGGCGAAAGAAGTCCCTGAGAGACTCCCCTTCATTTTGTCGAATACCTGAAAGGTGAGAGGGATCGCGAACAATTCTCTGACTTGCGATGAACTTGTCAGCTCTCAGGGAATGGAACCATGTACGAGTCTGTCCTTTGAGTGTTGCTGGGAACACTTGGCAAAGCAACTGATCTGGAGCATTGTAAATCCTCATGATGGTGGTGAAGTGGTTGATGTGTTCAAGTGGATCATTGGTCCCGTCAAACGTCTCGATGTTTGGAAGCTTGAATCCATGTAGAATGGGATGATCGAGGATTTGCGACGTCAAGAGGGAGCCTTGGCAGAGCGGTCGGTGAGCCTGAAAGTCTCTTCTTCCAGCCTGGCGATATTCTTCGGCAATAACTTCCCGAATTTCCTCCCGAGTAAATCTTTCGAGAGGAGGGGGGTGAATGTCGCCGGCGAGGTGATGATGAAGATGATCTGCTCTTACTCCTCTTTGAGCTGGGTGAGTGGAGCCGGCGGCGTCAGAATAATCCTCGGGCTCTTCCTGGACCCTTTCCGGGTTTGGTTGCAGCGGAGGATTTGCTGGGGCTGGCGGCATCGGGGGAGCAGGAGGTGCTCCCATGTTTCGGAGTAATGCAAACATTTCCGTTTGTTGTTCTTCCATTTGGCGGATGCGCCCCTCCAGGGCGATGACGGGGGCAAAAGCTACTTCGGCGGTCAGTGGTACGTCCACTAGTGAGTGAGATCGTGTTGGTTCGATGTGTCCGCCAAGTGCGGATCCTTCAGCGGTGCGAGTACTTCTCTTCGCCATGGAATCTGAGCTTTGGAAGCGGTAAAGATGAGTGACTTGTCTTCTGAAGGATGTTGGGTATGTTTCCCACAGACGGCGCCAAACTGTTGCGGCCAAACTCGGCGCTCCGGTCGATCCGGACTAACTTGGACCGCTTTAGCTCGCGGAGCGGTCGAGTGCGCACACAGTCAGTTGAAAAAGGGAAATGTACAACAGAAGTTTTAACGTGGAAAACCCTTCAACCGGGTGAAAAACCACGTGACCGGTTCTGTGCTAATCAAAATCCACTAACTCTGGATGATTACAATACACTGAGTGAACCGGGGCGACAAGCCGCTCCCGTTATAATTTGTGGGGAGAGAGGATGATTATAAACACCAGCGGGCAACAGGCTGCTCCGCTGAAACGACTTAAATGGTGGGATGCGCGGGATGCTTCTGGCGCTTGCGCCTAGGGCGGCACGCGCTTGCTGGCCTCAACTGCCTTCTTCGTTTGACTTTCTCCGATCTTGGGCGTCTCCTTGTGAACTACGCTCTAATGGGGTGCCTATAGCCAATGACATGCGCTGGTGGTCGGTGGCGGCCGCTGGAGGTCACTGGTGGTCGCTGGTGGTCGCTGGTGGCCGGCGACGAGCGGAGGACGACTCGGAGGAGGCGGCGGGAGAGCTCTCACCTGAGGAACAAGAAGAAGAAATCGTAGGAGGGAAAAAGATGATAAATGAAGAGCCCCTGAGGTCCTTTTATAGGCTCCAGGGGGAGATCATAGTGGGCCCCACCACTAACGTAGTGGGTTAGTGGGTGGTTTCCCCTTGATCAGACGGCCTTGATAGCGCGCCATGATCGGATGGTGGAGGTTCGGGCGGCGAGCCACCAGCTAGCGGTGGTTAGCGGGAGCGGCCGACCGGTGGCGGTCGATAGGTGGAGGTGGCCGGCGGCGGCCGGGCGGCGGCGGCCGTCCGGCGGCGGGTGGCCGGCGGCGGCCGGCCGGCAGCGGGTGGCCGACGTCGGGCGGCGGCGGTTGGCGGCGGTCTGTTGCGGCGGCGGTGTTCTCTCTCCCCTCTTTCCCCTTTTTGTGGATCTCTTTTTTGGTGGGAGAGAAAGAGAGGGGAATTGGATGGAGGAGATAAAAGATGAGAGAAAGTGGGCCCTCCACTTCTCTCATCATGAAGGGAATCATGGGGTTGACTAGTCAACCCCATGATCTCATTTTGGGGATTGCTATGTGCACCCCTAAAGCTATAAAATGGAGTCAATCCCTATCAGTAACGATTCTTCAAGTTAGAACCAAAACCTTATTTGGTTTGACCGGTTCCGGTTCTGGTTCCGGTTTCATCATAATTTTTGGAACCGTCATGTCAACGGTTCCGATTTCGGTTTAATGAGAACCAAAACCAAACCGGTCACTAACGGTTCAGTCCGGTTCTATGCGGTTCGGCCCGGTTCCAATCGGTTCCAACTAAAACTAAATCCAAATTTGACAGAATGAAATAAAAACAGTCTGCAAAAAACTCAAAACACTTTTAAAATAGAAATAATTAAGTTGCACACTCCTCGACAGTTTTTTCCACGATCGGAGGTCTAGTATATGTCGTCTTTTCATTGGTGGAGGTTTTTGACCATGAAAAGGTATGCACACCTATACCTATACACGTCTTCAATTTTTGACCAAAATCTAGGCTTTGAATTGATATGGATATAAATACACAGTAGAAGAAAACTACAGATCACAATGATCCGAAATTCCAGACTTTATGTTCACTGTTATTTAGTTTTTGGTAATAGATTCCTAAGGGCGTGCAAGCTCTGAATACTATCATTCATTAAATTGCAACTATTAATGTTTGATCAAGAGTTTTATTAGCATATTCATAAATTATTGACTCGGGTGGAGAGATTATTTTATATGCATACATTATAGTAATTATCTCTTGTTGTAGTAATCTAAACAACATATAATTTTGTATGCTAACGGAATATGCTAGCGTCGCAGAGTTCATAAAGAAAATACATGTCAACTGTTGCGAACATACTCTATCACGAAGTATGAGCTCAGAACAAACGACAGTATAAATTTTCGGCACTTCAGTTACCGTTTATTCGAGCTCTATTTCATTTGTGCGTTCTTAAATTAATTTGACTAATTAGAAAAGTTAATCTTACATATTACTCCAATAGAGATTATTAGATTTTAAATAAGACGATTTTTCATCCGTCGTCGCTACATTCAGCGTTTTGTAATTATCCTAAATTTTTGATAATACAATTGCGTAACGATACACCTTAATTTTTTAAACATAAATATTATAGATAGATTATAAAATTATAACAATATTATAATAAAATTAATAATAATAAACGGGTTGCGGTTCGGTTCTACTTCGGTCCGGTTCAGATCGGGTCCAAAAATCTTGAAACTGCTTGAGACTTGTATGTTGCGGTTCCGGTTTCGGTCCGGATAATAAAATGTAAGAACCACACCCGAACAAAAGTTGTTAACGGTTCCAAAATTCAAACCAGAACCCGAATAATTTGCAAACGGTTTGGTCTGGTTCTTTGCGGTTCCAGTTCGGTCCCGGTTCGGTTTTCGGTTTTCGGTTTTAAGTGACAGCTCTACACATATTATTCGAATATTATTTTACTAAGTGCAGCCCCCAACTAAAGACTAGGCTTCCCCACTACTAGAGGTGGTTACGCGGTGGTTAACTACGTAACGGATGGTTGGTCCTGATCGCTGGTGATTGATCGAACGCCGGAGAAAAGGCCTGATGGCGAGGACGGCGGAGACCCCCAAGGAGGACAAGGGAAGCGGCCGTCCACCCTTTTACAGGTGGCCGGCTCCGGCGGTGGTGGCGGGCCGCCGGCGCGGCCCCGACAGAGGGAACGACTGGCCGGGCGGAGCCGAAGAGGGCCGGTAGGCCGTGCTCGGGCGGCGCGTCTCAAACGTCGGCCGCTAGGCGCGACGCTGGTGCCCGCCGTCGGCCAAGAGGCCGGCACCGGCCGGCTGCAAGGTGCGGCCGACCGGTTGCGGTTTGAGCCGGGCGTGGTCGGCCAAGCGCTCCATGAACAGAAGGCCGAGCATGGTCGGCCGCGCCCCGCACCTCCCGCGGTGGCCGCAGGAGGGAGCGGTCCCGCCGATCGGGGAGGCTAGCGGGGCCGCCGCGCCTCACGACCGCAGTGCCTCACGGCCGGGCATGGCCGCCGCGCCTCACGGCCGCGGGAGGAAGCTCTCCCGCCCGACCGGAAGCGGGGCCGGTTTGAGCCGTCCGGCCTGTGGAGGGAGAGAGGGTTCGGCCTCCTCGGCCGGTCCCGGACGGTTAGGGGGAGTGGGATCCTGGCGCCCGGATCGCGTGTGCCGATCCCGCGTGCGGTGGCTCCCCCATGATCCCCACTAAAGTGGTGGGATCATGGGGGAATAGGTTATTCGCACCCCAATCATCTATAAATGGACTTGTCCCCATCAATCCTCGATGCCCATATACTAATGCATTTGCTATAATACCATATGTAATGAACCAGTCCACAATATATTAAGTGCATTGTCTATTTTGATTTCATCATAATCTATACTAAGCTTAACCTCATACATAGCTTTATTCTTTTTAAGTAGCCCGTGAGAGATTTCCAATAGAGCATGATTAACTATGAAGTTTATAACTACGCTCTAACATGCTCTCATGAGACCCTGCCCATCTCAGGCATTGTTTGCTTTGACTCAAATAAGTTAATACAAAGTTGAACCTCCTGATTTTACTCTTTTTTCCAAAGTGATTTACAAGAACTTTCCACAAATCACTCGTCTTATTTGTGCTAGCACACCTCATTGTGAAGTTCATAAATGACTCCACCGCATGCTCTCGAATATTGCCTCGCATTTTTGTTGTTTAAACTATTACCTACAGCTCAATAATTTTTTTCTTCAATTCTATTGTGAGATTTAGTTCATTGATGCATATATATTTTCTGAAAGATTGATATCCTTGAAGTCTATCATGAGTCCCTCTTTGAGTCGCCACTCTCAATGGCCCGTTTTTGTTAACTTCAAAATGTCACGGTATACGAGATTTTGTTCTTTATTAAAAGTGATTTTTACTTCTTTATTCATTCTGTTTCACGTGTAGCCTACTTTTATCTAATTTCTTTGCAACAAAACATTTGTAAGTCATGGTATCAAAAAAGGTTAGACTCAATAGAATAATCCGCTCTCACATTACCCAATCGAAAAAAGTTCATGTATCAAAAATCTCATGTAACATCATGCACTTAAGAAAAATTCAGGGCCTCTCTAGCTCCAATTACTTGATTTTAGGTTGGATGCATATGTTATAACCGTAGATTTGATGAGTGTCTTCAATGATTCATTTGTTTCGATAAATAGTTTCAAATACTTATCTTAGGCCCTATTTGGTATTCTGTTTTGGTGGTGTTTTTGATTCCGAGAAAAGAAATTGTTTTGCATATATTTGGAGCTCCGGTACGTGGGAAAGGCCAGACACTTCATTTTGAGCTACAGTTCTCACCGAAGGGTGGAAGCTCTATTTCTCACCCGAGCTCCATTTTTTCTTAAAACCGCTGGCACTGTTTTACTTTCTGCAATGAACTGACTTGAAAATGCTTGAGCTGTTTCTGCTACCTTTTCCCACCTTGGATTTTCCTTTTTTGTTGGAATTTCCATGCGTTAAGTTCATGTGGCTAACATAGTTACTTATGATCCATGTGTTAAGTCTATCTTCATCTATGTAATCTGCCAATATATACTGAAACAAGTCTGTTTGTAGGAACTCAACTACTGAACACAACAATCGGTGTCAAAGAATATGTTCAAAGTGAATTCAACAAAGTCGAAGATGAAGTTATTCTTCCCAACAAGCATCTATTTCCCAAGACAATCACTGCTGCTGATTTCTTATGGGCCTTCGGTGTGCTAAGATCAAGGGCATTTTCACGCCTTCGCGGTGACAAGATTGCTCTGATTCCGTTTGCTGATCTTGTAAGCTCTCATGCCTAAAGATGCTTGTTTGATGGAAGAATCATATATTCCGTTCGTCTAACTCATCTTTTTGCATCTTCAGTGGCTTAATTATTCCTCCCTTTTTGTTCCATTGATGCTCAATTGATGTGATTTATCAGATTAACCATAGTTCTACCATTACTTCAGAAGATATTTGTTGGGAGATCAAAGGCAAGGGAGTATTTTCCCGTGAACTTATGTTTTCACTGCGCACTCCTGCATATGTCAAAGCTGGTGAACAGGTAAATGTTAAAAATCCATTCCGAGTAATTTTATTTCTTTAGTCATTTTGTAATGGTTTTTTAATAAAAGTGGAGTTCCATCTTCATACCCTAGAGATTTCAAATATCTCCCCAGTACATCAGAAGAGAAACAAGGTTGAGAATATATAATTAGGGCATTTACATTATGAACAAGGTTGAGAATATAGAATTAGGACATTTACATTATGAATGCGTCAAACAACTGGAGAGGCAGAGCTGATTTAAATTAAGTATGATGCATTTAGCCATGTTTCTAGATAGTTCTCTTCTTCCTGAAGGGTTTCTCTATTAAAGTGATCCCTCAATTTTCTTTGTAGTGTATAGTTGACGCATCATTATCAATTTACTTTCTGCCGTCCTGTGATGAAGAACATGAGTAGTCCTGTGGATAGTAACTGCTGAACACCCTTTTTACTGAATACATCTAGAATATTCTCCATGCTGGCTCATTGTGCTGAGTCGGATGTTCTTCCAGGTATCACATTCTTGTATATCTTCAGCATGGCATTCAAGTGGCACATATATATGGGTATGCATGTTGATTTCAAGAGCATTGGCTGAATGAACAGAAGCACAATCTTTCTAGAATATAACACTTACTTACATGCCATCTTTAAAGGGAGTAATTAGCAGACAAGATTTCAAAGAAGATGACTCATAGAGCTTATTTATGCCTTGATTATTCTATGTTTTTCAAGACCTAAGCACTATATGTCCAGCATATAGCAATTTCAGGATTAATGAATGCAATATTTTGGCAGGTGTACATACAATATGATCTGGAGAAGAGCAATACTGAATTGGTTGACTATGGATTCATAGACCGAAGACAAAGGCGGGAGGTTTATACCATGACACTAGAGATTTCAGAATCAGATCCATTTTATGGAGACAAGCTGGATATTGCTGAGTCGAGCGGCTTAGGGGAGATTGCGTATTTTGATATTGTGCTTGACGAGCCTCTCCCGCCATTGATGCTTCCTTATCTTCGTCTGGTGGCTATTGGGGGAACTGATGCCTTCCTCTTGGAGGCTATCTTTAGAAACTCGGTTTGGGGTCACCTTGAGCTGCCTGTGAGCCGTGCCAATGAGGAACGAATTTGCCGTGTGGTTCGAGAAGCATGTAATTCTGCACTCTCTGGCCATCACACAACAATTGAAGAGGTACTTCATCTTCCGATCTACTGTTTACACTTTACCATGAACTCTTGATTATGTGCTATAAAAATATAAAATAGCGAAAAGTGCTCCCTTCATTCGAAAAAGGTAAAGTCATCTATTGTGATTTATAATAGTGCAATTCTCGGTAGGCCGTGTAACGGATAATTGGCGCAAGAAAATCAACTAAACTGGTCTTGTATTTTATGCCTTCAGCACTGATGGTTCCATTTTTTTAAGAAGACTGACTTTTAGTCGACAAGACGTTCTCCGCTTAGGTAAATTGATTGCCATCACAGGAATTGGATACTCCTGAAACATATGCTTCCATGCTATCAAAGTCATATTTTTTAAGGATGATTGGTGTATCTAGAAGGCCGATCAACAACAATATTGTGTGGTTGTG